>JAAHCF010000040.1:0-96500 GCA_038367545.1 Beauveria asiatica | reverse complement strand
GGGGGCAAATCATAAAAGCAATATTACAACACGGGTCAGAGTGTCCCAAGACGCCAGAGATTTATATATTAGCTTGTCATTTTGAATTGATTCGCCGAGTTATTTATTGGGTTGACACGTTCGTCTGTGCTACTAGTTAGTACGCCGTCACAGCAATTACCTTGCTTCGGCGTCGTGCTAGTAGCTGTTATTACGGGCGACAAAGTGAATAATTTTATTAAAATTCTAAAAATTAGTTTTTAGGAACTTCTAGGATAGAGCTATACCACTATTAGTACTACTTTACCTATAAAACCCCGCTACTATCCCCGTTATGATACTAATACTATATAAGCTACTATACTAGCTATTATACTAGTTACTATCCCTTTGACTGCCGAGGAGGAGCTCTGAGGTCACGGACAAGGGGGTTTAGCCAATGGCGTTCGAGTGGATCTAGAGGTACTTAGTTTTCTTAGTTTATTAGGCTATGATAGAAGTATCAGCAGTTCTCAGAGGAGGTGTATATATATGGATCTCGTGACCTCAGAGCTCCTCCTCGGCAGTCAAAGGAATACTAGTCGCTATACTAGTCACTATACTAGTCGCTATAGCTATACTAGTTACTATACTAGCCACAATTCTAGTCACTACTAGCTACTACACTAGTCACTATACTAGTCGTTATACTAGTCACTACTAGCTACTATACTAGTCGCTATACTAGTTACTATACTAGCTACTATACTAGTCGTTATTATAGCTATTAATTAAAAGGGTGTAGAGATAATACCCCCCCGAGCGTATACTAATGAGGAAAACTGGGCCCCTTAAGCTAAGAACCTGATTTTTAGAATTTTGATAATATTGTTCACTTCGTCGCCCGTAGTCATGAAAGGCCTTGTTCCCCGCAGCGAGCGAGCAAGCACTGTAGTTAGCAGGTGAGCCGGGCTGTCCCAATACAATAAAGGGAAAAAGCGTCTTGGGCGTCAAAGCCACAAGTTCAAACATTGGTACCGGTTGCCAGTTGTGGCCATGACTTTCTTTGCACACCCTGGCGCTGCACCATGAGCATCGTGGCACAGAGGCGCTCCGACATGACCTCGCGCCTGACCCGAGAAGCTGTCAGAAAAATCCCCATGCTTCAGAGCAGTTGCTCAATCGAGTAGCCTGGCCCGCCGCCGCCGCCGCCGCCAACTAACTAGCCTGTTGCTGATACAAGCTCCGGGGTTTGGCGCATGCCAAGCAGCAGGCTGCCGTCAGTCGGGTCCGGCACGAGTGGAATCGTGTCGCAGGCAAAGATAAAGATCCGAGCCAGGGCACAAACGGACAGGCTGATGTTCTGGTTCCATGTACCGTCTACGTCGGCTGCATCCATCCTTCTGACGTCGACGCCGGACCTGGGCGACGGCGCTCATGCCTCATTCGCTCAAGTACCCCGGAGCGGACCGTTTCCATAATTCTTGTCGTCAGATCAAAGATGCGAGCCAACTAGTTGGTTAGTTAATATTATTATTAAATACCTTGTTCGAAACAGTTAATGACTTGTTCGCTGTATCAAGCTCAAGTGTTTCGAGTAGCTGTAAAAGTCCCGTCTTCTAGAACCTCTTGTGCCCTTCTGACACATTTCGCTTCAAGGCAACAACGCAATGCTGTGCTCTGATTCATCACAGATCGACTCCATCAGGTTTGACTCTACCCCGCCAGAAACCTACATCAAAGTCATCATTGGTTGTGCAGCTTTCCCCACAAAGCTTCGACTACCACTACCAGTGACTGGCAGACTGGCTGCTTCAGCCACTCACATTAAACAGCAATCCTGTAATTTACCGACTCTTTCGCTGCACTAATCTGCGACCTGCTGCATATCCCACATCATCCGCCCAAGCCTTCCACAACTAGAAAAGCCACCATGTCAGGAGCCGCCGCAGTGTTTACCCCCGGTTCCACAGCCCTCATCACCGGCGGAGCCTCTGGTGTCGGCCTCGCAGTCGCCAAGTTGTGTCACGCCAAGGGAATGAACGTGCTCCTCGTTGACCGCAACGCCCAAGCTCTAGAACAAGCCAAGCTGGATATTGCAGGCGAGGGTGTGGACGCCTCTGGCCCGCGCGTCGTCACCTCGGTCGCTGATGTGAGCCTGTCCGAGGATTGGGCCGCGCTCAAGGACTCTACGCTGGCCAAGTTCGGCTCCGTCGAGCTCCTGGTACTCAACGCCGGCGTAGGTGGCAAGGGCACATGGGGCGACAGCGACTACTTTCGCAGGGTAACGTTCCTGGTCTTACTTAATGGCCAGACATTGGCGAATTGCTAACGTGGCGTAGATATTCGAGACAAATCTCTTTGGCGTCATTCATGGCGTCAATACTTTCTTGCCTGTGGTACAAGAAGCCTCAAAGACGAAGCGAACCGCCATCGTCATAACTGGCAGTAAGCAGGGAATCACAAATCCGCCTGGAAACGCCGCGTACAATGCTTCCAAGTCTGCGGTCAAGACGCTCGCGGAACATCTGAGTTGGGATCTCCGGGAAACCACCACCAGCGTCCATCTATTGGTCCCAGGCTGGACATTTACAGGAATGGTGAGTCTCAAATGTGCAACCCCTCTTCCACCTTGTCATTGATCCTTGCCATGCATTCTCACCATCGTTGCAGACTGGCGGTGGGCAGACCAAGGAGAAGCCGGCTGGCGCGTGGGCACCCGAGCAAGTGGCCGAGTTTTTGTACAACAAGATGGAAAAGAGCAAATTCCATGTCATTTGCCCCGACAATGACGTGTCTGAGGAGACTGACAAGAAGCGCATGCTCTGGGGTGTGGGTGATATTGTCCACGGGCGTCCGCCTCTAAGCAGATGGCGCGACGAGTGGAAGCAAGAGGCCGAAAAGACAATGTCCGAGACCAAGATTTAAAGGTCTGAATCATGATTCGTCCGAAGCGAACCAATTATTCGCCAGTCAAACCGCCAGTCAAACTAGTCAAGGTGTGCGGAGCGTTTTTCAAGGGTAGAAGCAGGCTGTCGTCTTGTCCCTGGGTGTGTTGCACTGCATCGAGTCGGCCCGCTGGCCATGTATCACAGTGAGTGGCATGATAGGACGCATGGAATGAATATCGAATTTTCCATTTCCGTATTGGATCAGTATCTGGAACCATTGTGATACTCGGCCAGTTGCATTCTGCAAAGACTGGTGCTTGGTCCGAGCAAGCCGGAAGCTTGCATCGGGCATCGGTTGCCTAAATAGTGAGGGAACATGCACAGTGTTGCACAAGTCTGAGAGAGTTGGCTTGTCAGAATCAAAAGTAAAGACGTACGGCTCCAGCGGCGACACATGCTAACGGAGAGGAGAATGATGATCCAATGACACTATCATGTTGCCATCTACTATTAATTGATACTAAAAGCCAAGCGGTGTAAGATTTGGCAGAGCTCTGGGCAAAATATTGCCAAATCCCACCTCTCAAATAGAAAGACTGCAATGTCGAAAATGGACAATCGGCACGAGTAGATTATCGAGCATGGCCGCCCGCCACCTTGTTTTTAAACGACGTTTCCGTGAACCTGCTTCTTCTTGTAAATGTTGATGTCTCTCCACATCCAGGTGCAACCCCACGCAACGGCCAAGAGGCAGACACTGGTCGTGAGCATGTATCGCTGCGAGGCAGAGTAAGCTTCTGAGATGCCGATGCGGATAGGGCTGCCCGGTGCATATGAAAGCTGGGTCGGAAGCTTGGCGTAGATGGCATCAATAGGGGCATCGGACGGCAGGCGCTTGATGAGCTCATTCTTGAAAGTACCGGTCCAAATCGCACCCGAGATGGTAGAGCCAATCGCACCACCAATACTGGCAAAGAGATCAAGCATGGCAATGATGACGGCAACGTTTTGATGATCCGAGGGAGCCATCATGGCCAATTCACCGGCAACGACAGTGGGACCGCCCGAGAAGGCGACAAAGATCTGGGTCATGATGACATAGCCAATAGCCTCGCTGGCCTGGCGGAACTTGAGCATGAGGCCAACACCCAGAAGCATCAAGGGAATACCGTAGATTGTGGCAACCCACTTGAAGCGGCCCGTGTAGCGCATGAGGAATCCGAGAATAACAGCCATGAAGCAAGAACCGATTCGATAAATGTTGTTGATCCACGTTACTTGATCAGCTTTCAAGTCCCACACAGCAAAGAGCATGGAAGTGAAGTAGCTGCCCCAGATCCTGGACTGCATGTAGAAGAAGAAGAACATGACGAGAGCAAAGAAGACTGTGCGGTCCATGATGAGCTTGTACGGGAGGAAGGTGACGCGAGCAAAGTACTTTTCCCAGACCAGGAACACCATGAGGAAAATGGCTCCAAAGATCAGGAAGCAGATGATGATGGGTGCACGCCACCTCTGGGGTTGGTACGAGTAGAGAGAAAAGGGCAAGAGGAACAGGGCCCAACCAACGGCCAAAAGAAGGAGGCCGATAATGTCAATCTCGATGAGATAGTCATAGACGGCGCGAAGCGTGAGCTTAGTCTTGGTTGATTCCAAAACGCCCTGCTTCCTGGCCTTGCGCTGGTTCCAGAGAAAAACGCCGCAAAGCGGAAGGACAATGACGGGCATCACGATAGACCAAATACCAAAGCCCCAACGCCAGCCAATGCCTCCGATGATGCGCTTGGCAATGAAACCACTGATGGGGGTGACGATAAAGTATGGTGATGTGGCAAAGGCCAGCATCAGGCCTCGGTTCCTCAAAGACGAAGTATCGGCGATAAAGACGGTGACCGTGTAACTAACACCCTGGGCTCTAAAATGATGAACCTGTATTAGTTTTTGATTCTGCGATGCTCTCGGGGTTTAGGGTTAGGGTCAGGCAGGCTTACCCGACGGCGTTGAACACGAGGGCCGCAGCATAAGTCTCAATGCTATTAGCAGCAGCGGTAGTGATGTAGCCCAGGCACCAGATGATGAGCATCAATGCCAAACCTTGAGGGCGGCCCCAGGTATCCAGAATCTTGGCCAGCGGAAGCTTGCTCAAGCCACCGATGATGCCGGACAAGATGTTGACGGCCGCACTGGTAGAGTGCTTGTTGAAGGAGCTCGTCACGAAAGGATTGAGAGTTCGTGTGATGACTTCGGCCGTGGCCGTGGCAAAGTAATACAGCCAGATTCTGTAATTGGAACATGAATTAACACCAGTGTTGACTTACGCCAGGTCCCCGTCACCGGCAAGGCAATCGGAAAAATGTACTCACAGTCCATAGGCGGCGGCGAGATCCCATTTGCTCCAAACCTCGGCGGCAGCCTCGACTTTTCTTACACCAGCCTGCTTGGCAGTGCCAAAGTTCTCCTCGCTGGATCGCTCAGTGTTGGTACCTTTTTCATCGGCACCAGAATCTGGCGTGACGGCCGTGACCTCTGGCTCTTCGGCCGCCGTTTTTTTTGAAAAGAAGCGCATTGTCTTTGGGGGTGGGTGTTTGGCAAATGGCCTGCGCTAATCAAGCATGTACAAGGTGTGAAGGGAGAAACACCAAAAGATCAAGATTAGATTCGCCAAGCTCCTTGAACGATAGGGCAAGCGGGTGGCGTTGAACGCTAAAGAAAAGAGGCACAAACGACAACAGCGGCAAAGGACAAATCTGGGTGGGCTTGGCCGGCTTTAAAACATGCACAGAGTTTGGGAAAAAAGAGGTCATGATCAAAATTTTTTTTTATCAGCGAGCTTTGCCAAGATCAATATGCGTGATGGGTAGGTAAAGAGGGGCAAGACGAGCGGGGACAAATAACTCGGTAAAAGAAGAAGCCCATGCAGGCAAACAGACACAAAAAGGCTCCGGAAAGTGATGCTGATGCAGCCCATACCATGGCCGCTCTTCATCCACAGCAAGGGTGAGTGGGAGACTAGGGGAGGGGAACGGCAGGGGAGTGTGGAGGGTCTCGTAGCCACACTCGGAGCAAGCAGGAAAGGGAAGGTTGAAGCAGGACTTGCCATGTATACCTGATGTGTATACCTGATGTGTATACCTGATGCTTGATATTAGCAGCCCAGCTACGTTGGCACGCGCTCAAGCTGGGATTCAAGCGGTGCGGCCGACCGGTGCAAGAGCCCACGGAGAAAATGCCTCGTGGCTTGAATTTAAATTCGATAGCGCCCTCGAGTGGGAATTCCTCAAGCGTGTGGAGTCGACGTAAAAAAGGGCAGCTCCGGGTCTCTGGTCGTTGGAACTGGGACATGTTGCACAAGCTGCCATCTTATCTGATGATCAGATAAAAATTTTTATCAGATCATGACCACAGCGGCCACACAGCGCACTCAGTAAGCCAGAAACCTCCACACGCACAACTCTGGCGGGTCAAAATTGGGGCCCAATTTTTTTCTGATTTCTTACTTACTTTATTTTCCAAAGGCAGGACTGACTTACTAGAAAAGACTTTTTGTGGTAAATAATGTTTTGTCGAAATTTCGAAAAGCGTCGAGGACCCAGGCGAGCGAGCCATCTCGGACATGGTTGCGCAACTCGGTGCGTTCGGAAAGCACCCCAGTCGGCCAGTCGGCCAGCCAGCCTTGCGCCGCCACTCAGCTATCAACGTTATTCGGTTTGCGGGAGCGCCGCTAGGTTTGTTGAGCACAGTCTAGTTCCAGACCATTCGTCTTGGCGCTTCTGTCCACTTTCACGGGGCGGATCACCACTGTGACATTTGGCCAGCGCCACGCGCCACCTTCAGCAGCCATGGTCGATTCTGGGCTGACCAGTGACAGTTGACAGCCGTGGCTTCTGCTCACTGCAAGCCAGACTAGCCAGTATAGATGATCCCGGTACTTATTACCGCCTCCGTGACACTGCCCTCCGAGAAAGTGTAGCCCTTTTTTCTCAGTCTTGAAGTTAGTTTCGCATAACTATTCTCCTGACGTTTGCGTACCAGCAGATAGCGATTTCTCCCATATCGTCTGATTCCGGAACAACGTCTTGCGACGTTACTGTATTTCGTGGCACAATCAAGGTGGCCACACTCGCCCTCGCTGCTTCTGGCATCTGGCCCGTTGCTGCCCAAAACCGCATCGAGCTTCTGTCAAAGTGCTCCTCGAGTGCCTCGAAGATGCGACCATGAAGGAGCTGATTGTTCCCACACCGACACCGTGCGCTGGTGCGCCCAAAGAAGAAAAAGTACGAAGACATTTATGACGCCGCAGTCGGCTGCGTTCTGACAGCGTGTGGAGGCGACAAGGCAGTCAGTAAGGGATTACCAAGCGGAACGTGGCATTCATTACTCGTTTCTGTCAGTTAATATGTGCTGATAACCTATTATAGCAGCTATTTCCGGCCGCTGCCAAGTTTTGCCTCGCGGCGACTGCGTCCGCCAGAGCAGCACATCAGCTCCGACCGCGTCAGCGTCGGCCGACAGAGCAGACGGAAACAACACGGCCCAAGTTACGAGTTCCGTAGCTTCTTTGACTGCTTCTGCTGGTTCTTCTGCCAAGCCCACAACGGCGTTGTCAGGAGCAGCTGCTATTTACCTCGAGCCGTTGCGGGGGCCGCAGTGCTGTTGGCTGGCGTCCTAGCTGCTTTGTAGAGTCGACTCTTGTTCGAAGCCGACCAATGGGCTGAATGCCGATTGAACATGTCGTGGCTTTTCTCTGCCAATCCTGCCATCTTTATAACTTGGCTAGGCACAGCCTCACAGCTGTGTGACACTCTGTTTGGGCATAGACTACCACAGCAACTGTGGTTTTGCTTGGAGCTAATTTCACGCTCCCAACAATAATGGTCCCTTCATAGCAGTAGCATGGCCTCTGCGTCTTCCCCAAGTAGTATGTTGGTGATTTGGGGGGTCTTGTGATGGAGCAAGGCGCATCAAAATCCGAGTTGATGGATGATCACGCGGCAAGCTCTCTGGTAAAGCACTCGAATCCAGCCGCTCAGAGCCAATAAAGGTATTGCAGGCGCTGCACAGAGCGCTCAGCCAGTGGAGTTTATCAAAGTTGAGAACTCATCATCAAAGTGCGTTTGACGGGCAAGTCAAGGTTTTCGCCAACCCACCAGTACCCGCCGAGGTATTGGACCCGATTAAAAAGATTTGAGAATATAACAAGGGTAGCGGTTTTGAATTGTACTGGCTGATAACGTACAGGTATGTTCCCCAACTGGATCCTCTCATTCGCGAGTCGATGCCTGTGGAGGCCGGCAGGAGCCGTGGAACTGCTCAGTAAGAATGAAGACGTGGTCCACCATCCTGAGAGAATGAAATTGCAAAGTGATTTTTCTTTCGTAACAACGTACTTATAGCTCTGTTTTGATATTGTCAACTGTTATGCCGAAGCAAATCCGTCAACGGAGCTGTCGGGTGTCGGAAGTAGATGATTCTCGGACAGCTTCCTTTGCTGCGGCGCGTCCTGAGGGTCCGATTATAATACTTTGCTGTTTCGATTTATTTTCAGGTCGCACAGGTTAATGTCTTCTCCTTTTCCACCTCGATCATGCCGCGTTGTCCGAAAGCTCCTGTGCTTGAGATGACGAGTTCAGAGTGGGCGGCGGCCTGCTTCCCACACTTGGGATGAACCCGTCGTGGTTGGCACACGTGACTCTTCATTGAAGTCTGGAAGAAGCGGCCACATCTTGGCCATGCAAAGCCGTCTGCCCGGCGCTATTTGCCAGCGAAAACTGTTAGGTACCGTAAAAAACTAATTAGGTAGGTAGGTACCCAAAGTAACCGTACCGGCCGCTTAAGGCCCGCCACGGCGCCCAGCAACAGCCTACTAGTTAGGTAGGTAGGTAGTTACTTCAAGCGGCATCTTGTCCCGCGACCGTCGCCCCACCAAAGGGAAAAAAAAGAGAGTGCTGGTAAATAGTCAGCCTCACGCGGATCTTGCCTTAACGGCGACGATTGCAGACCATCTGGGCAAAAAGGTCTGTCCAAGATCCCTTTGTACCTGCTTGCGCGCAACGAAGGGGGGGGCCTACATTTGCCTTCTACTCCCCCTTCAGCGAAGACCCAACACGCCACCAAAGACGTACGACACAAAAACGTCGACGGCGCTGCCCAGCGCGCGTTTTGCCCACCATGTCCGAAGACGACGTAGATATGCTGGCCGCTGACGGCCAGGGCTCCGGCAAGGTCGACCGCGATCGCCGTGCGCCGCGTTTTAGCTGGACCCCGGCCTACGAGGCGACCTTTTTTCGCAGCCTCTGCGAGAGTGTTCAGCTGGGCCTGCGCGAGAACAGCAGCTTCAAGGCAGAGGCCTGGGAGCGTGCAGCCCAGGCGCTGCAGGAAAGCCACGGCGCTTCGCCAACCAAGAACCACCTCATCAACAAGAGTGATAATGCCCGAAAGCGGTTTAGGCTGTGGCGAGGCTTGCGAGAGGATCCGGACTTTGTGTATAATCCCAAAGCCAGGACCGTGACCGCGACGGAGGAGGCGTGGCGAGCACATATAGAGGTACGGCTGGCACTGCGCCCACTGGCTGGACTAGCCTTTACTGATTCTGGTTTTCGCGCAGAGGGAACCGTTGTCGCGCGCACTGAGAGGGCGGCCGTTCGATCACGAGGATTACATGGAGACACTGTACCCCGATGTTATCGGCTCTGGAGGTGCTCCCAAGAGGATCATGAAGCCAAAACGCCGAGACGGTCAGCCTGGTGATGAATCCGAACTAGCTGGGCCGAACATGTCCGTTCTGTCGACTGAACCAGCCGTGACAGGACAGCAGTCACATTTGGACAGTCCAAGCAATCAGCATGCACAAAATGCAAGCTCTGATCAGCCAGGTACCACAACACCATCTGCTGCTGCCCATGCCCCAGCTGCCTCCCTAGGTAGTGCTCTGACGCCCCCAGAAGACACAGCAATGTTGAACAAGAAGCGAAGTCTGCCGAGCGCAGAGTTTGAGGGCTCTCTGCCAGCCTTGAACACGCCGTCGCGGCTTGAGACAAACCAGGCCGGGTCACCACAAAAGCGCACTCGCTTCTCTGCATTCGAACATGCAGCGCCTCTTGCTGCATCCGCATCTGCCACCCTGCCAACGCCACAAACGATACGAGACAGAGACCCCGGCCTGCTGGACACCATCAACGGCAGCCTTCCTGGCGTGCAGCATGTGTCATGCATAGGGGCGGGGACCGGTTCCGGCCCGTGGCGCGAGAAGGCGGTCGACTTGTTCTACAAGGATTTTTCTGCAGAAGAGCTGGACCTGCAGGTGAGAATCCCGCAGAAACTGCTCAGCAACGACCATACAGCCATGGTCTTTTGCAAGATGCCTTGCCGGGTGCGCGAGCATTGGGTTCGAAGCCTTCGAGGCGACTTGCACTAGCACGCATTCGATGCCCTGTTGGCCACGTTCACTGTGTATTTGTACAACCGGTATAAAGTTGTTTTTGTTGCCTTTTCTGCGCACATGATTTCTTGTCTTTTTTAATGCGACATACGAACAGGGGAGTACTGCGGATTTTGGGTGATGCTTTGGCCGGGATTTAGTTTGTTTTTATGGTTTCGATTGGCGGTATTGTTGAATCACCATTTTCTACACCATCTGTGCTTGTGGGGGAAGCATTGTACCTATTTGTTCGGCGTCATTTAATAATATGGGAGGGAGATTAATAGCATTGTAATCCATTCGCTGGTATACACAATCATTTCTGCACCGCGGGAGCTTCGTACTATGACGGGCATCTGCTGCGTTCTACGAGGCTGTCGTAAGAATCTACGTTATAGTTATAACAGTAGCTTGACGTGCATATGTACTCGCTTCTCTGCGCCCCTGGATCTAGCCGTCACCTTTCGAAGCAAGCTTACTTTGGCGGCCGTTGCGACTAAGCAGGTGAACCCTGGCGCGCGCTAGCTCGTTGATCCTGAACAGCAATACACGCCCATGGATTTGGGGCCAGTAACGAGGCGGGAAATCGGAAGCGCTTCTTTCACATGCCATTCTGATACAGGTTGCCGTATTTCCCCTGCGAAAAGTTGCTAGCGTCGGCTTTGGTAGAATCAAACAATTGCAAATTCAACGCGTGATGTGGCGTGGACGCAGTGCAGGGGGGGTGGGGCAATCGTTACGTCATGACCTGCCAGCTTTCCTGCCATCTTCCGCCGACCTTTTGACGTTGCGCAACCTGTTTAAAGCATCCGAATCTGCTGTCTGCTCCTCATTTCACGATACTTTGCCTCATTGTACCTCTAGATTCACACTTTTCCCATCAACTACACCAATATCACATCGTCTCCGGGTCGAAACCAGCACTTTCCTCGAATCCTCTCACAGAAGCTAAAGACACCTCACATTACGCGTTTTCTGAGTCGCTACAACCTAGTTAAAACAATCAACAGTAAGTGCAGCGTTGCAAACTAAGCCGATAGTTCAAGCCATTGAAGTCTTACTAATTGCTTCAACAGTGTCATATGCCAACGCCGCTGCCAAGGGCCCTAAGCAGTCCCCCTCCGAGGTAATTGCGACACCATCCTCCTCGTCCCCCATGTCCTCTCGTTCCTCTCGCTCACTTACTAAACCTCGCGGACCTCACACCCGTCCAGGCTGCCGCTCCCCCTCTTCCTGAAGTCATCCCCAACGAGTCGGCCTCGACCTCGTCGCTGATTGACGTCGACATGCCCAGCGTGCACACAGTGCCGTCAGACTTTGTGGAGCAGGACGTGAAGACGGAGACGCAGGCGAACCGCATCGAGCGCGAGGCCGAAGCCGCCAAGGCCAAGGCCGAGCGCGCCCGCAAAAACGCCGCCGCCGAGGCCAAAAAGGCCGATTCGTGGATCACCAAGCAGGTCTCGCAGCTCTCGGACGGTGCGGCCTCGGGCGTCGCCCTCGCCAACCTCGCCGCATTTGTCGGCGTCGGCTCCTACCTCGGCTACCAGGGCTGGAACCTGTACCAGAGGGGCAACCTCGACAGCAAGGCGGTCGGCCTGGGTGTCGGCATCCTGGCCGCCGCCGGCACCGCCCACGCGGTGGTGGGAAGCTATCTCTACCGCGGAAAGAAGAACTAGGGTGCTTTGCCAACGGACGTGGCTGCGGCCATGATCAGATTTGTGAAGAGGTGGATGGTGCAAAAGATTTCTACTCTAAACAACCAGCCACTCAACTGCTTTTGTTGCTCACTTGAAGCAAGTTTGTATTATTCAAAGTTAATAGTAATGAATTACGTTTTCTAGGAGATGTTTGCGTGTTTTTGCAATGCGTATCTCTTATTATTTCTTTTTGGTTCTCTAAACTGAAATCAGTAGACGTGGAGTTGTTTGTACAAAAGTAATATATCCGATCTTCTGTACTGTTTCGGATCTATCTATATGCCATCATGAAGCCGTCCTTTTTACTTTTCGTACAAAGCCCATCCATCAACTGTAGATGGGCGACTGAGGTGGTACAGGGGATCGCTGCCGGGATTGGGTTCCAAGCATTGTATCCTGAAATAGAGGCTGGCTTGTCAAATCCTCGATCAATGTATTCCTGGTCTCTAAGCCTCCTTGGGCTTGGGGTCATCCTTGTTGGCTTCGGTAGCATCCTCCCACTTAGGGCCGCGCGAAGGAGTCGCAGAGGTTGTGTCAATGCTAGCTTCGGGAATGGCAGCAGGGCCGGGCTCAGATTTGACGGGCTTGATATCGGCAGCCCCGGAATCATTGGGCTTGAATTCGGCGGGCTTGGAATCGGTGGGCTTGGATGTCTGCTGCTGAGGGGCGGCCGAGACAGCCGCATCGGTGGCCTTGAATTCAGCCGGCTTTTCCGTCGGCTGCCGAGGGGCGGCCGCGCTGGGCTCGGCGCCGGGGGTCTGCTCGTTGGCCATTTTGGCCCCTTCAGAAACGGTCTGCGTATCGGTAGCATGGTGGTCTTCGCGAAGTGTCTGTGTCTCGGAAGGATGCTCGAGGTCGTCCGGGAAGTCTTCCGCGTTATCGGCCTCGGCTAGTTCAGCACCGTAGATCTCGGGGTATTGGCGGAAGCATTCTTGCATGGCCCTGTAGTTGTCATCGTTAGTACCTCATCTCAGCGAACATCTTGGGTTAGGCATACTGGAACTTGTCGATGCACTCCATGCCCTTGGGCTCCTCGTTCGAGTATACGAAGCAGCTGAATGCAGTCTTGAACTCCTCTCCGCAGGGGCCGTGAGCCATGCCACCCAGGCAGGGGCAGTCCCAGTTGATTTCGCCCGTCTCTGGATTGAACGCGCCCTGCTGGTCAGCCTCTTCCTCGAGGGCTGCCGGCGATCCCGCGTTGGCCGTGGTCTCGGCGGCCGTCTCTTCCTTGCCATCTTGCTGCTTCGGCGTGGAATCGGCGGGCTTCTGGGCCTTGGCGGCGGCCTGTGATTTTCTCCCCTCAACTATCGATGCGACGGTCGGAAGCTCTGTCGTCTCATTGGATTCGAGAAACGAGGACGGCGCAGTAGAGAACTGCTTGGCTATATCGGTCAGGGTCAGTGGCGCGTCAAAATAGCGGCAGGGAGAGCTGCCGCCGCATCGACGCGTGCATGCATACCGGGAATTGCCTCTTCAGCAAAGACTGTACTAGTGCTATAGTAGTATACGGCGCCACCAGCAAGAGCCCAGCGCACGGCAGAGCCCTTCCATGACCTCGATTTATCGGCAGGCGAAGTCGATGCGAATCGGCGCGGAGCGGATCGGAGGGTGGAAGCCCGCAGGCCCGCGACAGCCGGTCGCGAAGCGGATCGCAACGCTGTGCGGTACATTCTTAACGGCAAATTATGAGACGTAGAGGGAAAATGCAGTGGCAAACGCCTGTATGTGAATTGAAGCAACAGCAAACGAAGGGGGATCCGAGGCGGAGATGGAAAAAGGTTCAATCGCAACTCGAGCTGGATTGGTCAGCGCCCAAAAAAAAAGTCCGCAGAAGAAGCTTGCAATACATTGGTGTGTTAACTTTAAGTCGACTTGTCATTCTCTAGGTAAGGCTGCGGGCAAAGGCCGAAGTTTAACCACCCGTTTGCTTTTGTGTGGCGTGCCTCTGAGTCCAGAGCTAGGACTAATCCAAATAGAAATGCTTGCAAGATAGAGGGGAAAGAAACGGGCGTTCTGTTTTGGAAAGTTAGAGCTTGCATCTGAAGAAAAGGGCTTAAACAATACCGTACGCGAGTCAAGGGATTGTAGCCCTTGCACATTTTCACCTGCGCTTGCTTTTTGTCGTCATCGAAAATACCTATGGCTCCCTCACCAGTGTTTGAGTGGCATCCCACTAGGTACATGCAGCCCAGTGAGCTAGGCGACGACTTTGCTTTGCTGGTGCTCAACCAGCCCCTGAAAAATGGCATCAACCTGCGAAGACTATGGAACAATGGTGAGTGTACTAGGAAATCAAGCAACGAGCTCATCTTGGAATTCTTGTATACTATGGGTGCCGCTCACTTCCACGCAGCCAGTTGCGCTAACAGGTTCTCAACACAGCTGCGGTAAGAGTAGCGGCAGACGGCGGTGCCAACCGCTTATATGAGCTCTCGTCATTCCAAGGCAAATTTGTGAGATTTTATTCATGCCCATGGAAAAAGGAACTGCGCCTCTAACGTGCCCACAGTCCAATCTCCAAGCCATCATCGGCGACCTGGACTCGCTGACCCCCACCGTCCGCGACTTTTACTCGTCGCAGCCCCAGCCCGCGCAGGTCATCCACGACCGCGGCCAAGAGTCGAGCGACTTTGGAAAGGCGATTCAATGGATCCGCGACTCCTACAAGATGGACATTGTGGCCCTCGGCGGCATCGGCGGCCGCGTCGACCAGGGCATCAGCCAGCTGCACCACCTGTACCTCTTCCAGCCGGGACCGGCCTACGCCAAGGGCCGCATTTTCCTGCTGTCCGGCTCCAGCCTGACCTTTCTGCTCAAGGCGGGCAAGCACATCATCCACGTCCGCGACGACGGCGAACGGGACGTCTTTGCCAAGCACGTCGGCATCATCCCCCTGCGCGAGCCCAGCCACATCACGACAAAGGGTCTGGAGTGGGACGTCACCGACTGGCTGAGCCAGATTGGCGGCAGCCTCAGCACCAGCAACCACATCTTGCCCGCCACCAAGCATGTCGAGATTGAAACGACAAAAGACGTGCTCTTTACCGTGGCGCTTCGACAGTTCGATAATGAGGACGACAGCTGAAGAGGAGCCAACGAGAGCAGTGTGGTAATGATGTAGGAAATTTATGAAAGAATATATAAATGACGAGTAAATGAAAATACCTTGCGCGCTTTCGCGATTTATGTATATGCCATGTTTATCCCGAAAAAAACAAAACCTTGTACGCCACGCTCCATATTACCAAGTCAATGTCTCTGCCCAAAAGCCCACGCAACTTCTCTCCCCAGTTTGCCCACCTATCGCAGATAGTGCATCACCAGCCAGCAAAAGCCGAAAAAGACAACAACGCCCGCCGCGAAAATCCACTTGTCCTCGCGCGCGCGCCTCTCCACCATGCGAATCGTCTCGCCGCTGACACCCAGCGTGTTGGCGACGCTGTACAGCCGCTTCTGCGTATTCTTGAGCATCTCGCGCTGCTGGCCCAGGTCGCCCAGCACCGCCTGTCCGCGCGCAATGTAGTCGTCCAGCGCCTGGTTCGTGTTGGAAAAAAAGTTTTGCTCGCGAAACGCGTGCGCCTCGCGCATCTCATCCTGCGAGCCCGTCGTCAGATGCTGCTGCTGCTGCTGCTGCTGCTGCTGCTGGGGAGCGCCGCCGTGTCGGGGGTGAAACGTCGACGAGGTGTTGGTCGTGCTGGTCGTGGCGTATGGGTTCTCGGGTGTCGCATTGGCATTGTACGGTCGGCGGCCGAGCAGCTCGGTGCGGTTGTTCTGGAACTGCGCCTCCTCGCGTGCCTTTTTGAGGTTGTCAATCTGCCCGCGGAACCCCGCGAGGTCCTCGCGGAACCTCTTGACGCGCTCAAAGGCTTCTTCTTGCTTTTTGGGGACGATTTCCTGGCGCGCCAAGCTGTGGTATTCGTCGATGGCTTTGGTAAAGGTGGCTATTGTCACGGACACGTTGCCAATTTCGGCGGCCGAAGCTTCGCCCTTGGATTGCAAGGTCGCCAGCTCGCTGTTGATGGCCTTGCTCTGCCGCAGGGCGGAATTATACACGACATTCTAAAATAATTAGAAAGTCAGCGACGCACTTGTAGTACTTGGCGGAACGCATATCTTACCATTGTGTTGTTCACTTGTGGTCAAAGTTTGGCCTCTGTCAATTACAAAAGTGCAGGCAACACAATCTTCTGCCCGTACGCTCTGGCCAGAGCTTCGCATGTGAGGCCACCTTGGTATTCGGCACCGGAAAATTGTCAACCCGTTCTTGGCAGCGCGTTACGCTCAACACCTTGCACAACAGCTGAAAGCACTTGAAATCAGTTTCGAAATAAATGTCAAGTATTTCCCCTCTGTCTTGTGACTTTGTCGTGTCAATTTTATAAATGCTCGACTTTGTTGGGTGTTGGTGGTGAGACTCCAACGCGCAGCTGTGACATGCCAAGCGCAGCGACTGACAACTAAATTGATTTGATCAGATGAGACTAAGCTTGGACAGGTCATGTCGTTTCACCGAGTTCAAAATTGTGCTTGCTACATTCCCAGTGGCCGGTTCCTAACTCCTAGAGATCGATCAAACGTTCCCTCTACAACGACAATGACCATCTCCAGGGTACGTCACCTGACTTTGGCTCGAGCATTAGCTTTGCCGATTCCCCGAGACATGACGACACCGGTGGTAATGCGGAAAAGGGTATTGGTCGCGTCCCGAGAGACACCTGAATGACCCCGTAACGTTTTTAACAGAGCTGTTGTCATCACAACAAGAAGGCGAATGAAAACTTGGACTCAATCACTCAGTTACTGAATCAACGCCGTTTAGTTCTGGAGAAAACGCCCCAATCAGATCAAAGACAGGCCCATCTATATATTTCATATAGTCCACAGGCAGCAGGGAAAACTTTGCACCTATATCCTGCCGAATGTTGTTATATCGGCTGGTTACCGTAAAAACGCAGCAGCGGCCGAACGCTAAACAGCCATTATTAGACCGGAAATCAATTTGCCCATTCCGGTACGTTTTACAGCTTAACGCCGAGTGAATATAGTAACCTTTGCCAGGATGCTCGAATTTATCGGTCAATCGCATCGCCCCAAGCATGGCTTCCGTGCGCCCGGTTGCCGAACTCGGCGCCGATTCGGGCACTTGGCTGTGTACGCTAGTTGTAACCGGCCAGGCTTCTTGCAATACCTCTTATTTCAGTGAATATTTCCAGCACCATTGGGTGGTCTTTTCAGTATTTGAACGTCTGGATTACACACTTTATACACACTTTATTCTGAGTACCAGTGATAAACTGTTGCTGTATCATTGCATCTTGTCGCTTCATCTTGCTTCAATGAGGGCGGCAAGAAATCAACCACAGGACTGCACTACTTTTCGCAGATGATGCAGCATTTTTTTTGCCGGAATGGAATAAAAAAAAGCTGATCGATAGAACACGGATACACCGAAATTATCAAGCAAAGTGCCTTGCTTCTGTTGGGTCTGTCTGGTTTGCCCGCCTTGTCTCCTTCAGGTATGCCAATTGTTCTTGGCCGACAAGAGATATATCAACAAGGACTATAACGAAACCATAATTGAGATAAAGGCTGGTCTGATAGAGCACCATGGGGGACCAGACTCGATCAGAAAATGAGTTGCAACGGGCAGAGGTCGAGGAAGTGCAGCCACAGCCTTCTGCAACCGACGACGAAAAAGTCCCCATCCAGCGGACTAACTCTCGAGCGCCCTACTCGGTGCACTCCAAATCTGTTAAGCGGTTGCTGGTGATCGGCGCATCAGCCACGGCCATCTTCTCGCCCATATCGGCCCAGATCTACCTGCCCGCGCTGATCCCCATCGCCAAGAGCCTCCACGTCAGCGCGACAAAGGTCAATCTGACCATCACCGCCTACATGGTCTTCCAAGGCATCACGCCCATGTTTGTTGGCTCACTAGCCGACGCAGGAGGTCGTCGGCCGGCATACATTGTGTGCTTCGTCATTTACCTTGGCGCCAATATCGGGCTGGCGCTGGCACCCAACTACGGCGCCGTGCTCGTCCTGCGCTGTCTCCAATCTGCCGGATCCAGCAGTACTGTCGCGCTGTGCACTGCCGTTGTGGCAGATGTGGTGACGTCTGCGGAAAGAGGACAGTATGTTGGCTTTACCATTATTCCCGCCGTCCTGGCTCCTTCGCTGGGCCCCGTTCTGGGAGGCGTACTCTCGCAGTACCTGGGATGGCGATCGATATTCTGGTTCTTGGCAATATCTTCTGGCATTGCTTTGTTGTTAATCGTTGCATTTCTTCCAGAAACGTGCCGAGGAATCGTTGGAGATGGTTCAATTATGCCGCCACCGAGTCATCGCACCGTCCTTCAAATAGTCCGCTTGCGCAGAAAGAAGCGCAAAGCCGACATGACAGCTGACCTGGAAGAAGCTCCCGAAACGGTTCCCGGTGGGAGTGAAAAGAAGTTCAAATTCAAGCCACCAAATCTTTTGGAAGCCGTCATGATGCTCTTCCGTCGCGCATCCGGCCTCCTGCTCTGGTCCAGCAGCATCATATTCGCTGGATTCTACTGCATCACAGCTGCTATGCCAGCCATCTTTCATAAACGTTATCACATGAACGAGACGCAAGTTGGCCTCATGTATCTGCCCATTGCCGGAGGCTCCATCATTGCCGCCTTCGCCGTCGGCCGCGGAATGACCTGGAATTACAAGCGACATTGCGCCATGGCCGGAATACAATTTGATCGCAGTCGCCAGATGGACATGTCTAATTTTCCCATTGAGCGCGCCCGCTTGGAGATTGGTATTCCACTCATGGTGCTCGCGGGGGCGTGCCTCATCGGATGGGGCTGGGCCGTTCACTTCCACGCTCACATTGCAGTGCTGTGTGTCATGATGGTGTTTCTCGGAATCGGACTGATTGGCATGACCAACGCGACAAATGTGCTCCTGGTGGATATGCATCCGGGAAAGGCAGGCACAGCGACGGCCGCGAATAACCTCGGGAGGTGCCTGATTGGTGCTGGCGCCACAGCGGCCATCATACCCCTGGAAAGAGCCATTGGCGTTGGAGAAGCATTTACAATTGTAGGAAGCTTGTTCTTTATTTGCCTTGCACCACTGGCGTTGCTGGCGTTGAAAGGCATGAAATGGAGGCAAATGCAGAACAAGGGCAAATAGCTGGGAAGTGGCATAAGTCAAATACTGACGAAGCATATATGTAGTTATAGAATTAGCCCGAGCGCGATTTGCATAAAAATACGCCAGCATAATAAGGAAGTTGTGTTCTGTTTTGCCAACTTTGCGATCCTTTACTAATTAAGTTAACATCGACCCTCGCTTCGTCCCGTCCGTCCCTCTGGTACGGCTCTGGCCTACCACCACGGCGCTAATAACAAGCACCAGCTTAAGACACAGAAATGACCCAATTTTCTAAACAAAAAAATCTTAATGCTGCTGCTCCCGTTTGCTTCGAAAATCTGACTGTGAGACGGCTAGAAATTCCTGGTGAAAATATAGCATCGAAAATTCGAGAAATAGGTCTCTACTCCACTCTGACAGACTCTGCCCTCGCAGGGTGGCGATGACTGTTGGTGCGGTACTCGGTTCACCGCATCAGACCATTTCACGTCATTGATGTTGACCCAAAAAGGCTTCAAGCGCTCCGATGGCAATTGACTTCAGAATACATTCATATGGGTAACACATTCGTCATGATGGCGATTGAAAGCGCTTACCTACTTTGCCATCTCCTGGGGGCCACCTTCCTGGCGTTGGCGACCCTTCTCATGGCAGTCATCACGCACAGGCTGTTCCTCGGGCCTTTCTCTCACATTCCAGGGCCAAGGTTAGCCGCTGTATCAAGTATATGGTACGCATATCATGCAAGAAACGGAACTACAGCTGCAATAGCAAAACGGTTACACCGACGATATGGCCCAGTCGTAAGGGTTGGGCCCAAAGAAGTGTGGTTTGATACCAAGGAAGCTTATGATCATATCTACAGTGAGTGCCCTCATAAGACCCCGTGCCGTATTTCAGATTTGGAAAAAGTGGTTGTCATCTAACGTGGACAGGCACGGGAATACGTGGGTATGAGAAGTCAGATTTCTATCGTAAGCGACGCAAGCGACGAGAGGGCATCGAGACAGCCACTAACATGTGTCAGTGGCTACGGCTCTTGCGAGACCTCGCATCGACTGGCGCCTGAATGCCGACTTTGGCGACAATCTTGACCTCCTTTCTGAGACGGATATGAATCGCTACAGGCTACAACGCCGGCTCATCGGTCGAGTCTACCGCACAACCAATGCAGTCCGTCATGAGCAAGCCGTCGACAAAGTAATGGACGACGTGGTCAGAAAGTTCGACTCGATAGACGGCGCCGAGATAGACTTAAAAGAGTGGATGCACATAATCTCCGTAGAGTCACTCGGTGCCATGGTGCTGTCGTGGTCACCAGGCATGATCAAAGCCGGAACAGATCGCGCCACCAGTAACCAAAGCTACCTTGGCTGGCGCCGCAAGTCTGTCTTTGGACTGTTCCCTCTAGTCGTCAAGCTTGAAGTCAACTATAAATGGGTTGGGCGGTTTTTTGGCATCATTTGGGGCGTCACGTATCAGACGCCGAAAGGTTTCAGGCCCTTCTTCCCCGTATGTTTCTCTGAATGCCAGGCCTTTCCCGTGCCAGTTCCGTCATTGACTGCTGACGAGAGAAACCAGGAGGTGGCGAGAAAGGTAGCGCGACGAATAAAGAATAAGTCAAATCCAACCAGCAGTCAGAGGCAGGATTTACTCGCAGATCTAATAAATCTGCACAAGGAGAAACCCGAGTTCACAGAATCATACCTGCGAAAAATGGCCGTTACTAACTTTGGTGCCGGGCATGAAACTCTTGCGTCTACTCTGATAGCCATCATGGCCATGTTAGGAACGCATCCGGAAGTTCAAGCAACAGCAACACATGAGATCCGTTGCCAAAATGCGGCAAAGTCACGAAAGCCAGGAAGCAACATCAGCTACGCAGATGCGTTGGAGCTGGCGTATACTCGGGCTGTCGTCAGAGAAGCCATGCGGCTCTACCCTGTCATCAGCATGAGCCTGCCGCGCGTGGTGCCCTTTCACGGCAGCGGGCTGCAGCTTCATGGGTACCATATACCTCCTGGAGCTACCGTGGGTTGCAATCCCGTCTCCCTTCATCGAAACGAAGATATTTGCGGACCAGATCCCGACAAGTTTGACCCTCGTCGATGGCTCGCCGGCAGCGGTACGCCAGACAATATCCGCGCGCTGGAGCGTTACAGCCTCAGCTGGGGTGGCGGCTCGCGGACGTGTCCCGGCAGGCATGTGGCTGAAATGATTGTGCTGAAGTGTGTCGTGCGGCTACTCGACCGCTTCGAGGTTCGCGCGGCCGTTCCTCCGCCCAAGGACCAAGGCCCGACTTACTTTCTGGCTATGCTGACACGAGTTCGCGCCAGCTTTGTGCCTTTGGAGGAGTGTAAATTGAAGCAAAGATAGATGGAGATGGGTCTCTGTACTGGAAACAAGAACAAGTTTTAGCAACACGCGAATGGCGTTACATAACTAATCAATGGGGGCATTTTGTCTGCGAGACTGTGTGGCTGCTGGTCAGTTCTTCTACTTTGGGAGCATCTACCGCAAATTTCTGTACCTTGGATTAACGAAAACTCAATCCATTGGAATGGGAAACGGTGGCAGCCGACTTGGCGATGACACACTTCTTCTGGGACGTTGATGAGAGCCCGTGCACAATACTAAGACACGAACAAGATCAGTGGCGAGCCACGTAGCCGAGTTGCCAAGGTGCTCTGAGACCTCGCAGACTCGCAGCCTGGCACCTGGTGCTGGCTCTCCTGTTCGGATGTCCACCCCAGAACTTGCATTGTGTTTTGACTAGTGGAACAAGGGCTGCGCCAACTCGGGTGGCGTTCGGTGCTTTTTCTGCTTCCGCAAAACGTGGCTTGCAACTTTGGGCTACACTATTCGATAGCGGGGATAACTTTGACAATTTCTCGAGGCGGAGACTAGTTAGAAAAACGTGGGTAATTGACTAAATAGATGCGCGATCCCAGGCTACGAGTGGCGCAAAAAAATAGCTTCCTTCGTTCCTTTGAGCATGGGGCAAGCCGGAATCGCAAGCAGTTACTTACGTATTGTCACAACCTGTGACATTCAGACCCATCGCAATCGGGGTATTGCACCCGAATTGCTTTCTGGTCCCAGCTGGCAACTGACGCCCCCTTGGTTGAGGCTAAGTAGCCCAACACCATGCATGTTATCGGGAACTGGGACTACATATCTGGCGACGGCGACTAATTTGCTTGGCGTGAGCGAGATGAACAGTGATGCGTCTAGGCTGGTTGGCTGGGTACTTTACCCGTGCTCTTCTCTGATAGCTGATACACAAAGTCTCTTTCTGGCAAGGCGTGAGCGCCGTTGATCTTGCAATCAAGGGAAATCAAAGGTGATCATTGCAACAGACGGCGAACGTACAAGAGGTGGCGCATAAGGGTGCGACCAGCTGAGGCTGGCAAAGACCTCCTCTACCCGCCGCTGCCCGGTTTCTTTGTGGAGGGCAAAAAAAAAAAAAATACTAGCTACCGAGGAAAGAGTTAGTCAATGAAGCCATTCGAAAGGAGGGGCAGACAGCTGAGATCGTGGAGGCGAACAGGCTAGTAAACTTGGTGAGGCTGTCGCAGGGGCTTCCCCATGGGCCCCCGGAGCCGGGAGAGCTCAGAATAGATTGAACTGCGGCTTTGATTGAAAATCATTGAGTAATGAAAATACGGCAGACGAAATCGTGCGGAACCCCTTTCTGGCTCATGGGGGATGATTCCTTCGTTCCCCAGCATTAATCATTAGCATGCCACTTGACTAACTCACATGTGTGCAACCGCTGTGCCCCCCCTCCGTTACATTTTCTCCCCGCCTCGCCTCAGCTGAATGTAGTGGTAATGAGGCAAGAAAGTACAACGGCGGCCATTAATGCAGCAAGACTTCGTGATCCGGATGCTTGCCCCGAGAGTGATATCCGTTGCTGACTGCACGCAGTGCGGTCGTCGTTGGTTTTCTTTGGCCTGGGCAATGATGGCGCGTGCCAAGCTGCTGGCTATGTACATTGCCAATGCAAAATATCACAAGTCGGCAGACCTGGCAAGTTGCCACGAGATGCCGCGACGGGTGGCCGGTCTTGGGCCTTGGCTGTGCTGTGCCGAGCCCGAAATCTGTAAAGCCAGGATCCGCTCATGGAACTAACAAGGGACGAACTCGTCTTTGGCGGCTGAAATGGGCCAACATGGCGTTTGGTGGGTGACGTGATGCCTGAGTGCCTGCCACGCTGTAGAACCAAGGTTAATAAATAACTACCTTAGAACACGGACGAGAAATGCGACGCGCCATGTAAGTATCACGCCACAACCCTGGCAAAGGACCGTCAAAGTGGCGAATCAAGCACGGAGTAATCTGTAGATTCGGTCTCATGGGCATTGAGAGTATCTTGGAATGGGCTTATCTCTCGTTTTTCTCATGGCTCCTGTGCCCCATAAACTGGCTGGGGGTATGACGTGCGAGGAGGATCCCACATAAATTACTTGATATGCAGCGACTTTCTGCGACCAACAGCACTTCACGTATGAAAGAAATGAGTAGACGGTAGGGGCATGTAATCGCAGAACGTCTGTTCCTGTGACTGCCTCCGAACGGACAGGGCGCTGAGGAAACACTGGCGAAGCTTATTAGCAGCTTACCAACTGGCGGCCCAGCCCTGCATTTTGGCTTTTTAAGTTAGCTTGGCGTTTAGACCGTACGTGAGTGGGTACGCATCTTTTTAGCGTCCTGTGCGGCTGTGCCAGCTTATTCGCGGCACGAGACACCACCGTCGGAATGAGCTCGTGTGGGGGTGTAATAGTCGAAGACAGTGTCGAGATCCGTGGGGGAGAGACGTCTCCTCGTGAGCAGCTGTGGGCATGTGGGATCCTGGTGAAGCGCTATCTGCTGCCCATATGAACATGCATTCAACCGAGGACAAGCTTCTTTCTTTCAGCAGGTGTGAGGCGGCTTAACCTGCTTCTCTTCTGGTCTCACATGGTGCTGTTGACCAAGAGAATCAATGTTCATCCGCCCCCAAAAAAGTGGCTGTTTCCACTTGCCAGTGGCTGCTGGAAGAATTGAAAAAGTGCCAGTGGGCAGCTCGACCAACGAAGCGCTTCACCGCATTGGGCAAAGCCGGCACAGTGCCACCACCGTAGCCTCGAGTGTTTGGCGCTCCCGCTCGCCGTGGCGGTCGGGCAATCCACCACTAAGTTCTTCTGCCCTGACACGAGATGCGAGCCAGATGGCGTTGCTGGCGTGGGTCTGGGGATTAGGGAATTGCAATGCAGGCTGTGTGTTTGGCTAGCTCGCGCGGAACATATGGTGGTGACCCGTAGTGTGGTGTCGAGCCCAGATCAGGCTGAGCAGGTGGTTAGGTACTGAGGTAACGGGCTGGCCACTTTGTTAGCTAATAATAACTACAACGAGAGAGGCAGGTACTTTCGCAGCAGATGGTGCTCGTTAGAAGATGAGAAAGTTGGTACCTTGTCAGATAGAGTGAGTATTTAGGCCATCACGACGCTGTCATCTCCTTTTTGCCTACGACGAAGTAGGTTGTGGTAAACTGAGTAGCTGAAAGACGAGGAAGATGCTGGAGCTGAGCGAGAGACAAAGAGCCAGTCGGTTAATCAATCAGGCCAAGCAGGATGCAGCTCCCTGATGAATGATGGCAATGTTGCTAACTAGTTATGTTCAGAAGTTTATTTGTGCGGGTGCAACATTGCTAACGCTGAGTGGTGGGGCCCGCTCTAGCACTGTAACGCTACATACAACCGTTGGCTTGGCCTCTTTATTTCTACCTGGCACTGTCGCAGTGATAAACACTGAAATAAGGTTGCTTCTTCAGTGGTAATGCAGCGCTCTGGCCCGCCCCAGTTGGCCCCTGAAGGCTCCAGATGGCCTGTCTTTGCTATCTTTGCCCGCTGTTGGGCCCCGCACTTATTTAGCATCTGGTTCGCCTGACCAGTTGCCTCGTGCCTCGTCTCCCCTCTTTGCCATCATCACCTCCCGAGATGTTGACCGACAAAGATCATCGTCCGCACGTTTATTCTGATCGAAAGACTGTCTCATCGCATCACGGAAATACCTACAACTTTCGAACACAAACCAGAACAAGAACAAGGACGCAAAAAGAAAAAAGAAAAAATGATACGCCACTAGTCAACGCCACCAACCACATCCCCCCAACCACCATGACATCCAAGCTAGCAAAGACTAGCGTTACTCAAATGCACACGACGGGGTAGATAAATATGCTGCAGATCTACTAATGAATTCAAACGACCCGCTCCAAATTCTCGGCATCCCCATCGCTCTAGGCCCTCCTGGTCTTACTTCAAGGCCTTCTCTCCAGGTTCTTTTGTTCAGCCACCACCGCCGCCAGTCTCGAATAGGCATGCCCTCCGCCGCTTCAGTCTTGGCTCTCACACGACTTGACTCTCCTAGACTCCTAGTCGCTCTTCACCTGCTGCTGCCGCCCCAGACCTAGTGCTGAACCCCAGAGTGCTTATCATGTCCACCCAACACGGGGACTAGCCGAAGCAGCCATGTAAGTGCATGGCGTGTCGTAATATATTTAGAAGACGTCCAGCACCCATCTTGCGATTCCTTACCTGTCCCCTCCTTGGTGTGAAAGCTTTACTCGATCCCCTTTCTTTCTCAGAACACAGCTTGTACTTGGTGGTATAAAGCAAGCCAGCTTCGATTCATACCGAGCAAGATAACCTCGGCGCTCTGAGGGCACTTGGAAATGACGTCTGCCGTCAACCTCGACAATGACGCCATTGCGCGCGCCGGTCTTGTAGATGCCGAACACCACGGTATTCACAAGATTGATGGCGAGAAGCGCCAGGAGGACTTTGCCATCGAGAAGCACCAAACCGACTTTGCCGTTGATCAGCAAAGCATCAACACGGATAACAACGACTGGCCCGACAAGCCAACGCCAGAGCAGCAGCGCACTCTGCGCCGTGTCTCTGGCAAGATCAAGTGGGCTATGTGGACAATTGCCTTTGTCGAATTGTGCGAGCGTTTCTCCTACTACGGATCCGCTGTCCTCTACACCAACTTTGTCAACCACAAGCTGCCTAATGGTTCTACAACCGGTGCTCCTCTAGCGAGCGACCCTCACCCACAGGCTGGCGCTCTCGGCATGGGCCCCAAGGCTGCCCAAGGTCTGAGTTTATTCAACATGTTCTTTGCCTACATTATGCCTCTTCTTGGGTATGTTTTCTTCCTTTCTCGGTACTGAACTAGGTTCCATGCATTCGTGCTAACAAGCCCCTTTACAGCGCCTGGATTGCTGATGCCCGCATGGGCCGTTTCTGGACCTTGCATCTGGCCATTGGAATTTCGACCATTGCTCACGTCGTCCTTGTCGCCGCCTCTGCTCCCGGTGTCATTGTCCACCGTGACTCCTCCTTTGCCGCCTTCATTCTTGGTCTCCTCTGCCTCTGCGTTGGCACGGGCTTCTTCAAGGCCAATGTTTCCCCTCTTCTGGCCGAGCAAAACGAGGATGTGCGCATGCGCGTTGAAGAGCGCAAGGGCGAGCTCGTCATTGTCGATCCCGCCATTACCAACACTCGCATCTTTCTCTACTTCTACCTCTGCATCAATATTGGTTCCCTCACTGGCCAGATTGGCATGGTCTACGTTGAGAAATATGTCGGCTTCTGGCTCGCTTTCCTCATTCCCACCGCTCTCTTCCTTATTGCCCCCTTTGTTCTTTGGTCGCAGAAGAAGAACTACAAGCTCACTCCGCCCACCGGATCTCTGCTGGAAAAGTTTCTCAAGATGTGGTTCTATGTCCGCAAGAGGTCTCCCTCCCTCTTCAAGTTTGACTGGGATGTTGCCCGCCCATCCAAGGTTGCCATCAGCGACCGCCCGTCTTGGATGACTTACGACGATGCCTGGGTTGACGAGGTCCGCCGTGGATTGATGGCTTGCAAGGTCTTCCTCTTCCTGCCTGTCTTCTTCCTCGCTTACAACCAGATGACCGGCAACCTGACGACTCAGGCCAGCACCATGAAGCTGCACGGAGTGCCCAACGACATCATCCAGAACCTGAACCCAATTTCTATTGTCGTCATGATTCCCATCTTTGATCATGGCCTTTACCCTCTCCTCCGCCGTATAGGAATTCCCTTCACCCCCATCAAGAGAATGACTGCCGGCTTTTTCATGGCCACCCTTTCCATGGTTGCCTCCGCTGTCATGCAGTACTACATCTACCAGAAGAGTCCTTGTGGCTGGCGCGCCAACGGCACCACCACGAATGACGCAGGAGAGGAAATCAACTGCCCTCCCGCTGACATCAATGTTTGGGCTCAGTGTCTTCCCTACATCCTTATCGGTATTGCCGAGCTTCTCACCAATGTGACCTCGTACGAGTATGCTTTCTCCAAGGCCCCCGAAAACATGAAGTCGTTGGTCATGAGTGTCAACCTCTTTATGAGCGCTCTCTCTGCCGCCATTGGCCAAGCTTTCACACCTCTATCCGGTGACCCTCTTCTGGTCTGGAACTACACCGTCATCTCTGTCATTGCCGTTGTTGGAGGCATTGCATTCTGGTTCTGCTTCCGCCATCTCGACTCCGAGGAAGATAAGTGGAACATGCTCAAGAAGTCGGAGTATATCGGCCAAACCCAGCCTGGTTTGGGCAAAGCTGCCGATTTGGAGCACAATAACTAAAAGTATACATAATGGAGACAAAGGTTGTTTGGATTTACGGAGGATGATGTTGATGTATCTATAGTCACGTATATGCAGCTGTTGCTTCATAATCATACCCATTTGAGTTTTTAATTGCCAATGTTTTCTGATTCCCCATGGTTGACGAGGCGACAATATTCACCATGTATTGTAGCGAATTGGAAGCTAGTTTTCAAGCGCGGCAACGACGCCCAACATGACCAATTTTCGGCATCGTCGCACTCATATCCATTTGGCGTCTTATCTTCCTTTGATTGAGGTGGACGAATTGCCAGAAATTGCTGCCTTGTCTAGATTTCACTCATTTGCCTGCAGGCAATCCTTTGATCCCACGAACGGGCGCTCCCTATCTCTGATCTCATGTAGTTGACCGAGAAGCGATCTTGCCTTGATCGCAACTCTCGATTGCGCGACCAAACAATTCATTAGCTGTCTCGTCTCTCTCCAACCATGTTTCAAACTGCACTCTCCCCATTGCGCCATTGTGACTCGAATAGTAGTTGTGCTTTATGAACACGGCTTCGCAAAGATTCACAATGCCTGGCAGAAACCTTCTTTGAAAAGAGACTGCATCCCCGGCTTCTATGCTGCTGGCCGCGCTATGGCGGTCCAACTCATTCTGAATCAAATTATTTTGTACGTGGACCCAGCTCATGCCGCAGTGGTGGTTCCTGTCCAGCTGAAAACCCCATCGCGAGTCTAGATATGGCTTCAGTCAAGCCTGTCAGTTTTGACCAAGCAACAGGCGGAAAAAGTGTGAGGTGGTCTTGATGACTGGATTTCCGCCATAACAAAAGTTGAATGATAAAATGAAAATGCATTTGCCAGCTCTAAATGATTCGTTTGCATGATACACCTCCAGTTGATGGAGGGTGCCGTGAATGCCCATATAGTAACTCATACATGACCCTTGCTCCAGTCTTCTTTCTCACTACCCAGCCTACTCTTTTCTAGACAGACATCTTCATCGCAATCGTCTTGTGCGGGTCGTAGCCCTTGACGACAAAGTCCTCGGCCTTCCAGCCGTCAATGCTCCCGCCCTGTTCCCGCAAAATCTCCAGCGTCGGGAACGCGCGCGGCGCGCGCTCGAGCTGCACCTGGAGCGCCTCGACGTGGTCTTTGTAAACGTGCGCGTCGCCCATGACGTGCGTCAGCGAGCCGGGCACCAGGTCGCACACGTGCGCGAGCATGTGCGTCAGCAGCGCGTAGCTGGCAATGTTGAACGGCACGCCGAGGCCCATGTCGCAGGAGCGCTGGTACAGCTGGCAGTGCAGGTGGCCTCGACTCTTCTTCTTTTCCCTCTCCCCCCCGTCCTCCTCGTTTCCTTGTCCCTTTTCACCCGTCGCGGCCGCGGCCCGCGGAAACGACACGTAAAACTGCGCAAACATGTGGCACGGCGGCAGCGCCATCAGCGCCAAATCTCGCGGGTTCCACGCCGACAGGATAATGCGGCGATCGTACGGCGTCGTGCGCAGCTTCCTGACCACATCTGCGAGCTGGTCGACGCCCTGGCCCGTGTAATCCGCGTCCGCGTCCTTGTATTCCGCGCCAAAGTGCCGCCACTGGAAGCCGTACACGGGGCCGAGGTCGCCGACGGCGCGGTGCCCGAGGCCCGCGGCGTCGAGGAACTCGCGCGACCCGTTGCCGTCCCAGATCTTGACGCCGGCGGCGCTGAGCGGCAGCGACGACGTGCTGCCGGCCACGAACCACAGCAGCTCCGCGACCACGGCGCGCAGAAACACGCGCTTCGTCGTGAGGAGCGGCAGGACGGGCGTGCCGTCGGGCGCGCTCAGCAGGAATTTGAGCGGACGGGGGGCGAATATCGAGAGAGTGCCGGTGCCGGTGCTGGAAAGGGAAGAAATTGGATTAGCTTTTTGGGGTGCAAGGCCGGGGTCGCTGGTGGTGTTGGGGGCGGGGTTGAGGCGCATTTACCGGTCTGGTCTGTGTTCGCCGTCTTGCAAGATCTCGCGCACGAGATTGAGATATTGGTCCTCTTCGTGCGGCTTTGTTTGCGTCATTTTGGAGGAGATGTATCTGTTCCGTGTGGTGTTGGATGCAGAGCGTGAATTTGGAAGACGCGTCGCGGGGCACAAGACGCGTAGAGTGTTTAGTGTTGGTCGATCCCCACCCAAGCAATGACACCACCTCGAGGGCGAGAACAGAACGGAACAATACTCTGTGCAATGCTTGTATATTGATACACTGTATCTGCTTTCCTATTCTATTGCAGTAACCACCTCTGTCAACTTGGGTATCACGCGCTTTAGTTCTACAATTCTCTCCAACGTTTACAGACGGCGAAAGACCTTGCCCATTATCTCTCGTGCTTTTAACAAATTGACCACGCTCATGCGCTCATTGCTCAAGTGCGCCGAGTCGCTCGCCCGGCCGCAGGGAAGGTGCGCGGCCGGCGCCTTGAACTCCTTTTCCAAGAACCGGATAGCGGGAATAGAACCCCCTTCTCTGATATAGAGGGGCCCGCGCGGCTTGGATGCCTTGTTTTTGGAACCGGGCTGACTCTTGCCGGGGCTGTCCGTGTCAAACGAGTCGGGCCACGCTTCGATGATGGCCTGCTCGAGGATGCGAAAGATGTTGTTGGTGGTGTCGCCGAGCCAGGGCTCGGCCTTGTTGTCGATGCTGATGCTCAGCTGGTTCTGCGACTCGAGCGTGGCAAACTGCTGCTGCAGAAACTGCGTCAGCTCCTCGGCCACGTCGTTGACCTCTTGACCGGGCACGAGACGCAGGCTAATGTGCGAGTTGGCGTGGCTGCTGACGAGGCTGCCGTCGGGGCCAGAGACCTTGTAGCTGTGAACAGTGAGGTTGGGCTCGCGCCATCGCGCCATCAACGACTGCTTGAGCGTTTCTTCCGAGATGTTGTCCGAGCGGCCACGCTTCAGAATGGACACAATATCGTCGTAGCGCGCTTCCTCTGCGGGCGTCAGGGCTGGAACTCCGCTGTAGAACCCTCGCATTTGTACTCTGTTGCCAGCGCCCTTGAGCTTGGAAATGATGCCAGTCAAGTCCGAGAGCGGTTCATTCATCATGAACGATCCATCGACTCCAGAATGCGTATCAGGTCGCGGCGAATCGACACAGACAGTGGCATGCAGAACGCCACGGAGACCGTAGGTGAGGCAGGGCACTTCATCATCCAACCAGTAACTATTGGCCAGAAGAACATGGTCAATGTGGCCGATGCGATCCTTGTTTTGTCGGACGGCTTCTTTGAAACCTCGCGACCCATACTCTTCTTCGCCTTCGATTAGGAAAATGATGTCATTCTCCAGCTGCTTGGCTTGCATCAAATCAGTCACGGCATATAGCGCCGCCACGACGGGACCTTTGTTGTCGCTGACACCTCGCCCGTAAATGTATCCGTTAATGCCCGTCACGGTGAATGGATCCGTTGCCCATTTGCCCGTCTCATTGTCGGCAGCGACAACGTCGTAATGGCCGTAAAACAGGATCCGCTTCCGCGTCTTGGCCGACTCCTGCTTGGCCGAGAACTTGGCATACACGACGGGGTTGTGTCCGCGTTCTGTGCTGAGCATCTCGACGTCACCGCCCAGGCGCTTAAACAGAGCACCGAGAAACGTCGCGCCTCTACGGCAGTCTTCTGCGAATTCTGGCTTGGACGAAACTGTCTTGTAAGAGACAAAGTCTACCAAAGTGGACAGTAGAGGGTCATCGCCGCCCTCTGCAGTTTCCGCGACCGTGGTATCTGAACCTGTAACCCCCCAGATGCTAATGTTGTCATCGTTGGCCCCAGTTATGTAAAACTGCTCGTTACGGTATTTCACCACGGCAGAAGCCAGGATCTTGCCTTGGTGAGCTTTCCAGCGGCCAAGGCATTGGTACTTTTGTGTAATTTTGTCTGTGGGATGCTGATATTTGCCATAGTGCACGGTGCTGAATTTCTGACAACAAAAGTTAGTCTACCATCGTGTGCTACCATGTGCGACGGCACTTACGCTTGCATGGCCATCTGTAGATCCAGTCCACAGGAAGCCGCAGGCCATTTGCAGAGCCATTATATTTGACTCGCCCGCCTTGATGACTCTCAGTTTTTGCGCAGTGTCGAGATCCCACAGCTCAACAACACCATCCAGCTTTCCGGAATACAAGAATGACCCATCAATAGCGAGCGAGAGTACGGATTCTGCGTCATCCGTCCCCAATGTCATGATTTCTTCAAGTGTGCCGCGATCAGGCTCGTCTTGGTCTAGTCCTTCTCGTGTGCCGCGGCCGAGCGCCCAGAGCTTGATGGTGCCATCACCTGCACCAGAAATCAAAACATCGTCGTCTTCATCCACAAGCACAGTAGGGCCTTTGGCCATGAGCATGCAGTACACATAGCCATAATGCGCAAAGTTGCGAATGGAGCCGCCGTCAATCTCCAGCACCGTGTTGGCGCGGGGAATCAGCGCCCAGCGGTCCTCGTTTCGCCTCGGCGTGCACGTCCCACCAACGGCCTTGGAGTCGAAGAATCTGTGGTTTCGACGGTCGGGGTGCTTCTGCGAGCCCGCAGCCACGACGGCGCTGGGGTCGCTGAGCTGCACCCACTGGATCGATGTGTTTTGCGCGCCGACGTACAGCGTGTCGTGCTGGGTGCTATAGGCAGTGCTGAAGATGTCACCGACGTCGTAGGTGCCGTAAATCTCGTACAGGTGGCGCAGGGTCTTGGGGCACCACACGTTGATGATGGGATCGCCTGCGCTGGAGAAGAGCAGCTTGCCGTCGGGGGAGAGGAACAACGAGAGGATGCTGCGCTTGTGCGCCTGGACGTGTCGAAGTTGGTGAAAGGTCGAGAGCGACCATGTTATAATTTCGCCGTCTTGCGTGCCGGCGTAAATGGCATCGTGCTCGGGGCTCGCGGCGAGGGCGAGGATGGCGCTGCCGTGCTTTAGGCTGTGCAGAAGCTTCGGTTTGCTCTCGGGCGCAGCCTCTGGCGGAGGGGAGCTGAGGGATGCTGCTGTGGCAACGACTACATCAGGCGTAAGCGACGGCATGGTCAGAATGTGAAGCGGCGAGAGCCTGAAGCTCTGCGTGATCGCGTGTGGTGGCCAGAATCAAGGGACCAGGGACAGATGAGGTGGCATGCACGGGAGACCAAGGCAGGGCGTATAGTCAATCGATGCTTTGGCCGCCAGACAAGCTCGAGGGGAGAAAATTGATTTAGAATGAGGGGGAAAAAGGAGAAGAAATGTAATGAAAAGCAAAGGAAAAAGGTAGAATGGCAGAGTTAAAGTCTGTTTGCGAGCCACGCGACTTTGCAGACCGATGGGCCGCCGACGATGGTGTGCTGGAATTGTGTCATTGCGATTTTTAGTGGAACTTTGCTTCATTCGTATGGAAGCAATTGTTTTCGACTCTGAGTCACCCACAGCATAGACATGTCTAATGACCGACTGGATCATGGAGAAAGATGGCAAGAAAATCTTCGACTTACGTTTTTCCGGCTTCAGACTCCGTTGAAGAAATTGTTCTGCTCTAGCAATCTTGACGCAGCCATTGCAATTCGACAGGCCAGTACTGACCGCCGCACTCACTGTGGACTCTTCAGTGTCGCTGCGAAGGATGCCAGGAGGAACCATGATTCCCGTCTTCTAAATAAATTATAAGGGCCGAAAGTTACAAATAGTGAGTCAATTCAGCACGACAGAAGCGAGGACATGCCACAGCTTTATATAGCCTAATTCGACACCAAAAGCAACCGCCCGTGGCTGCTCATCCTCGAGTTATATAACACATCGGGACCCTGCAGAAGTCATGCACTGCCTGCTGCAAGCCTACGTCGCACCCGGCTGAAAAGATCGGTGAGAGAATGCACTCGGCAAGGGGAAAACGACACGCGCATGCACGCTCCCCTGCAAGACTACTGTAACACGGCGTCCTTGCGTGATCAGCACGTTATCGCGACCGAATCAGCACCACGCGGGTGGCATTAATAAGTATCCTAGAAAATCTGGCTAAGCAAAGTATCCAATCGTTTCCATGCAACCTCACAGTCGCCCCTCAATCGAGCAAGACCTCAAAGTCGAATTCTCGATTCGTGTACAGGCAGTACTCCGGCAGCGTCCAAGGACCGCACGACGCACCGCCAAGACCGTGGTGCAGCCAGTCCAGCTTCACCACGCTATCATGCCTCTTCTTGCCGCGCAGCTGGTATGTATGGTGAGCCGCCTCAATGTCCATAGTGGAATAGTGCACTGCATTGAAGCTGGCGCCGTCCTGTGCGCCAAAGTTGGCCCGCATGATCCGGCCGTTTTCCCCGTGGAACTCGACCTGCCGGACGTCGGTGCGATTGCCGCCATCCTGTGGATATTCATAGTCCACAAACAAGTTGTCTACCGTCGACGCCCAGTTGCCAATCGACTGCGACAGCTTCTTGTCTCGGTACGACTCGCCCGGGCCGCGTCCCCACCAAGTCACATTGGTGATGCCCTTGATGCCCGCTGAGATGCCGTATCGTGCAAACGTGTCGGGGAGATCGTTTCCTTGTGCCTTGCCATGCACGTGCACGTGAATAGAGTCGCCGCGGAACGTGTACGTCAAGACAGTGTCGACGCCCCAAGCGAGCACAGGTGGCGCAATTCTGGCAGTCACCTCAATCTGCACTCCGCCAGAGATGGACATCCACTTCACCTGGCGCACATGCATGCCTGTTTGGTGAAGACGACTATCTTTCCACTTCCTACCATGACCACGGCTGTCGTTGTCAGTCTGAGCCCTGTAAAAGTCCATGGTGAAGCCTTCTGAAAGCAGGTTTAGGCCCGGCTGGCTCGACCTAGTCCAGCCGTTGAGCTCGCCACGGATGAGGTTAAAGTTCCATTTCGAGTTACCGGATGCCGACGAGATCTCGAGCGCCGTGTCAGATATTTTGCGAGCATGCGCTTTGGCGCTGGTAAGCTGCATGGGCAAGGAGTCCGAAAGGGCAACAGGCTTGGAAAGCTGAATCTCGCCAAATGCCACCTGGTGTCCGGCATTTGCCCAGCTTGTATCCTCTCGAAGCTTGAACGAGATGTAAAGGTACGACTCGCCGCCCAGCTTTTTGACCATGTCGGAGCTGTACCCCTCGAGGGTGACTTTGGCTTCACTGTGGGGTTTGACACCTACACGCCTGTTAGTCTGGACCGAAGACGATTCAAAGATATGCCATACTGGTAGGAATTGTAATGTCGCCACTCGCAAGGTTCTTGACGCCGTCTGCTCTGATTTCCCAAGTCGCCTCGACGTGGTCCAGGCCAATCAAGTCATAACGATTGATGACTGTGAGCACATTGCCCTCTACCGAGATGGTCTGTACAGGCTCAATCGCCTTGGCGTACTCGATCAAATTAGGGCCACGAATATGGTCTGACCATATCATGCCGTCCATGACATAGTTGCTATCATTTGGTTCGTCCCCAAAGTCACCTCCATAACCCATGTACTCCTCTCCATCCTTGCTTCTAGTGCGTAGGCCCTAGGAGCTGTCAGCAAATGACTTAAAAAAAGGCGAGTCAATATGTAACGTACATGATTGTTCCATTCCCATACAAAGCCACCCATGACACGGGGATGCTTGTAAAAGGCATCGACATACTCTTTCGCGTTTCCGCACGAGTTGCCCATGGCGTGCAAAAACTCACAAATGACGAGCGGCTTCACCCAATCACGCTCCTTGGCGAATTCTTCAATCCACGAGACCCCGGAGTACATGCGGCTATAGATGTCGACCGTCTTGGCCTGCTGGTCACCCTCGTAGTGGACAAGACGTGTGACATCGACACTCTTGATGTAGTCGTACATGGCTTGGTGGTTTCTTCCATAAAAGGATTCATTGCCCAAGGACCATATTATGACAGATGGGTGATTTTTATCGCGACACACCATCTGTCTGGCACGGTCGACATAGGCTTCGGTCCACTCTGGATTGTCAGACAGAGCGTTATCCCTGAGGCGAAACATGCCGTGGCATTCAAGATCAGCCTCGTTGAGAATCCAGAGACCCAGCTCGTCAGCGACGTCGTAGAGTCTGGGGTCATTGATCTGATGAGATGTACGGACGGCATTGAGGTTATGGCGCTTCATCGTGAGCAAATCTCGTCGCATGAATTCGTATGGGACCGCTCGGCCATGGTCAGGGTGATGCTCATGTCTATTTGTGCCACGGAACTTGATTGGCTTGCCGTTGACACAGAAAATGCCATCAATCAAGCCAGCGACTCTGAATCCAACTTTCTGGGCCAGACTGCAGCCTTGTCCGTCGAGGAAATTGAGAACAAGGGTGTACAAATACGGCGTTTCCGCAGTCCACTTGTTGGGATCCGCGACGGCCACAGAAAATTTGTAAGAGGTGTCGACAACCTTGGTGTCTGAGATGATGCAGTGACCAGTGTGATCGAGGAGCTTCAGCTCGACGCGCGATGATGCGCTCGTGTCGACCTTGACATTGAGTGTGGCATCTTTGAACTTGTCGTCCAAGTCGGTGGTGACGAAGAAGTCGGTGGGGTGTATCTTGGGGAAAGCATGAAGGTAGACGTCGCGAAAGATTCCGCTCAGCCACCATTCGTCTTGGTCCTCGATGTAGCTTCCGTCACTCCGCTGATATACCTCGACAGCAAGGACGTTCTCGCGACCCAGCTCAATGAGTTTGGTCACGTCAAACTCGCTGGGGTTTCGCGCGCCCTGCGAATAGCCAACCTCTTCGCCATTGACCCAGACGGTAAATGCAGAGTCAACGCCCTCGAAACGGAGGCGAAGCTGGTGTCCGTCAAAGTGGTCTCCTACATGGAAGCGTGTCACGTAGCGACCGCATTCATTATCCTCGTACGGAATATTGGGGGGGTCACAGGGCCAAGGATAGTCAAAGTTGGTGTATTGGGGGCCCTTTCCATGGCCCTGGAGCTGCCAGTGGCCGGGGACACTAATGTCGGAGAAGGCGTAAGTGTCAAAGTGCTTGCGATAGAAGTGGCGAGGTCCTTCAAACGGGGACTTGGAGACTGCGAATTTCCAAGTACCAGAGAGACACTGAACCTTGGCCTTGCTGATGTCTCGGGTCAAGGCATCTTCTTCCTTGTCATACAAGTAGAAATGGCTTCTGGGGTAAAGGGTGTTGCGATGAATGACCTTTTGGGTGCTCCAATCCGGAACAGCACCCGGGAAAAGGTGCGCTTCCGTCATGGCCGTGCGCGGGAAGAAGCGACGCGGCAAAGGGTGATTAATACTTGAAGTCGTGGTGATGAAATCAGATATCTGTGAATACAGACGAATTTGTTTGTTCCAAGCCGTATCGGATGTTGCAAACGGCGCACCGAGGGATCGTATTTATAGTCGAAAGATGGTTTGTTGCCTGCAGAAGGACGTTGACAGTTGACTACACAGACACAACCTTCCTCTTTCAGAAAACAAGCTTAAATCGTTGAGAGGTGAATTTGAGAGTCACTTGATGCTGGGTTGCAATTGTATAAATGCTCAAGGTTGTCAGCAGACAAGGAGTCGTGCCATTTGTCGGGAAGGGGAGCACAGTGGCACGAGTGGTTGAGTGAGTTGACTGTTAACTAGTAGGTACGGATTAGGTACCTACCACCTACCCAGGTACCTACCTACTCAGTACAATAGGTAGGTAACTGCGGAGGTGTATGTAGCGGGGACTGGCGGAGATCACGGGGTCTCCTTTGTGCCAAGGATAGGAACAAGCCAAGCCGGCAGCAGGTCAATAGCCACCTGTGGGCAAAATAGAACTAGGCAGACAGGCATGTTTGACAGTCTTTTGTCAGTTACTGGTAGTAGCAGGTGTGATAGTGTAATAACTGGTGGCAGCAAAGGATGGCGGCGCCAATATTCATCGGCCGCTGTGAGTCGGTACTATAGGTACCGTGTAGGTACCTAGCTCTACCTCCGCTGCTTCCACTGTGGATCCCTCGTGAACCACCTGAAGCTAGTTCTCTCCCCGCACCAGGAACGAGTTCGGGGAACAAGCAACCCGCCCGTGTTGGTGCCAACCACCCCACCTCACGCATCCACTCAGAGGTCTCTCTCTCTCTTTTAACTATTTAGCAGGTCTTGCGCACTTTTGAGGAATGTGTTTTTTTTTCTCCCTTTAATAAAAGGGACTATATCATCTGATCGATTTCCATGCACTTTTTACTATGCACAGCCAATTGATTCAAAATGCAACTGTACACATGCCGCCAAGCTACCGACCTAAAATCTGTGTATCGTGCCGGCCATGCAGTGACGGCAGTACAGTGGCCCTTGTAACTAATGTTGCAGCGCCCCCGCCTAGAGCGCATCTGATAGTTACCACCCGCGCAGCCATTCACGCACAGCCTTGGCCGTCCTAAATTAACACGGCAACATCAACTTCCTCATGCAGCTTGCCAAGACATCAAAGACCTCTCCAACTTCCTCCCTTAGGCACATTATCGAGTTGTCTGATCACAGCTCTAATAATAACTGCTCACGCGCTGCTGTCACGTTCGTCTCACGCAGGTTTGACCGCTGCATCTACCCGACTCTGTCGAGGCCGAGAAGCTACACAAGATATCTCATGATCAATATTTCAAGAAGAAAAAATATGCATCTAGCCAAGGGGAATCATTTTGCAACCCCCCATTTTATCTCTGTCTAGTACGATGCCTCGCATTAGCAGGAAACAAAACGTCCCCAACTGGTCAGCCCCAACTGAGTTGCCCCAGACTCGCTGCTGCTATCAAGTTAAGCTGATGCAGCAGACGTCGAGTCTTGCCCCTCTTGTGGTGATTGAAGACGCTTGTAGTGGCTCTCTCTGATACTAAAGACAATACAGATGGTAATAATCTGTATGGCTGCCTCGGCAAAGAATGGCAGACCGACCCAGTCACCCCCCAGACTCATGCCAACACGAAGAAGCGAAGAAATAAGTGGCCCGGCGACGATGGCACCCACATTGTTCATAAACACGACCGCCATGTAGAGAGAACCAGTGCGGTCCGCTTGGATATTATCAACGCCCGCCATGGCGGCAATGGTGCTGATAATCGCCGGCATGTAGCAGCTCTCGGTCATGTAGAAGACGAGTGCGGCGATGAACAGCTCTGACGTCCTGGCCAAACCCACGAAAAGACTGCCAAAGGCGAGTGAAAGGATGCCAGCACGGGCAATGACGAGATCCTTTCCCATGGCGGACCGGGTCTTCAGTAGGTGCCGACTCGCAAATGGGACGAGGAGAACCATAACAATAAGCGTTGTAGTAGAGGTCACGGAGACCATTAAACCGGCCTGAGTAAGATAAAGTAGTCAGTGTTACAATCCCTCAAGAAAAATGTACTGCATGAAATTAGCGCAATTTACCTTTGCCCAAGACCAGCCATATCTGTGAGTCGCATACTGCTGTCGAATGCCCGACTGTCGAATGCCAATGGTGGAAATCACAAGGCTTATCAGTAAAAGCCCCAGCTGGCGATTCTGGCTAAAGAGCTTGCCAAAGCCCATGACGCCTTCTTTGGTTCCACTCAGGCCGTGAACGATTGCTTGCCAGGCAGAAGCGTTACTGTCTGTCTGCGTCACGGGCTCACCCGAGGCCAACCCGCCAGGCAGCGTAAAAGACAACGCAAGTTCTATGACAAAAATGACACAGCCAAGTGACTGTGCAAATACGGGCCCGATATTCATTGCCCAGTAGACAAGAAATCCTCCAAATAGCATGTTTACTGTGGTGATTGAAGACACGTAGAAGAGGATCTCGGCCCTTGCGACGGCAAAAGTTAGAAATGACTGCCTATACAATTGCTTCAGTGGAAAATGCACACCTGTTGTCTTTTGACGCAATCATGTTGCACACGGTGTAAACGACGGCTTGCCAACCGATGTTGCCGCCACCGACGACTGAGCCGATAAACACACAACCCCAAAGCACGCGTAAATCAAAGAGCTCCGGGTACTGGGCTTCACCACACAACCACACCGAATCAGTACGGTGAAAGCACAACACACACCAGCAAACAAGTAGGATACTCACTGACAACCAGGTAAAGCGTCTGCGTAATGACGCCACCGAGCGCGACGAGAATCAGCATCGCCCGCGGCCCGTACCGATCCATAAAGACGCCATACGGAATCGCCAGCAGCAGGCCCGGCACCAGCGACCACGAGTATTCCCATCCCGCAATCAGGGCCAGACGGTCCTGTACGTCGAGGCTCTTCTTGCACACGGGGTCCTTGTACCAGTCCGTCACTTCGGGGTGCAGCTGCTTGCACGCCGCGCCCTCAATCAGCTGGTTGCTCGCCGTGTCCACGAGAATCGCCGTCAGGTTGGACGTGAGTAGGATGAGCAGCGACGAGACGATGAGCCCGCGGCGCGACCGTGACGACGATGACGACGACGACGACGACGACGCCGTTGGCTTGGGCAGGTTGGCCTCGCTACCAACACCCGAGGCGACGTCGTCGTCGAGGAGCAGCGGTCGCTGCTCGTCGGATCGGTTGCCGTCTGAGGCCATTATCTGTAGCAAAAGAAAGTAGAAAACGGGAGATGTTATTCAGCAGAGACAGCGGTCCAGGTCTTGCTGCTTTGGAAATGGCAGTGAGAATGTAGCACGAGGCTGTTGTTTGCAGCTGGTGGAGTCACTCACTACCTACGCGACAGCGAGGACGTTTGCTGACATCTCCCCGGGTCATTCTTCCGGTCATCTCAAAATTTCGACGCCTGTAAGGCATGTCAGAGCAATTTTTCCATCGAATCTCTGGATCTTATAACAGTTCTGAATATAAACTTCTCAAAGACCCTGCCAGAAAACCACTTTAGCCAGTGTACTTATACCATACTCCCTCCCCTACTTGACCCTCACAGGCGGGCGCTCGCGGCAGCACGGGCCGAGCCCTCTTGACATACTTTGACAAAGTCAGCAGATGAAAGGCTTACATAAGTCAAAGGGCCTATAGTTGGCTGAGCTTGACTAAGACCTGAATTACTTCTACGGTAGGATAAATGCCGTCAGCTTCGACGCGCATCACAGCCAGCCAGCCCTGCCTGTGGTTCGTTGCTGTCTCGGCAGTCGAAAAAGTGCCGAATGCCAGCTGAGACAATATTCCACAGAAGGATCTGTTTAATAATATGTACATCTATGTCCGTAGCTATGCTATGAATACAAAATCGCCGTTTTTCAATGCTGGTCGAGTCTTAGTGTGGCCGATATACCTCCCCTCTGCCATCATCCAGGCTTAGTACCAAATCTGCATCCGCAAGCACAGCTTCGCGGTGACTAATAATAATCCTCGTACACCCTGCAAACGCCTCTCTCATCAGGTGGAACATGCGTCCCTCGGTATCTTCATCCATGCTCGCGGTTCCCTCGTCTATCAAAACCAGCCTTGACCTCGTAATCTGCCTATGCAGCATGGCGCGTGCAAGTTGAAACAGCTGCTTTTGTCCGACAGAGAACTTCATGGTACGCATTTCAGCTCCAAGGCCACCGTGCCTCACAACGTGGTCCCAGAGCCCAACTCGTCGCAGGATCCCAGCCAACGTGTCATCTGTCGGGAAGTTTCCCGGACGCGACGAAAACTCGAGAGGATCCATATTGAACCGAACTGATGCCCCGAATTCGACTCCACTTTGTGTAATGGTGGTGATGCGATTTCTCAGTAAGTTACGAGGGATAGTTCGAAGTTCTCGGCCATCTATCTGGATGCTGCCGGTATACTCTAGCAAATGAAGCAGGGCTAACAGCAGAGAGGTTTTGCCACTGGTAAACGTTGTTAGCGAATTCATGTGAACATGACATACAATAAATCAACAAGTAGACTGGTGCTCCTACCTTCCAGTTCGGCCGATCAGCCCGACCGTTTGTCCAGGCTGGATGGCTACTGTTATGTTCTCGAGCGCAACATGCGGTTTTTCGGTACCGGCTCTAAGATTAGCGTTGTTAGCTTCTCTCGTTGCCACTCGGGCGCAAAAGCATCATACTTATACATGGCGCTGACGCCGTTCAGATCAACCCTGCCAGATAAAGGCCATTGATCAGGCACATCCTCACATTTCTCTTCGTCTTCCTCTTTCGGCGTCATTCTAGCAAAGTCTCTGATACGAGCGACAGCGCCAAAGGTATTCTCCATTTCGACAAAGAAACGGACAGTCTGAGAAGTGAAGTCGCTGAAGGAGATGAGACCCAGCAGAGCCAAGCCCATTGCGGAGGCGGATGTAGTCTTTTTGAAGTTGAGTGCCAGACTGACAATGCACACGGCTGCAGTAGCCGTAACAAAGTCCATGACCGAGATTAGCCATTGCTGAATGGCAAAAAGAAAATAGATGGGTTTTTGAGACTCATCAAGGATGCGATAGAGATGTCTGACAAAGTCTTCCTCCATCTGAAAGGCGCGAATATGCTCAATACCGGTGCTACTCTCGGTAGAGTGGCTGACAAGCGTCTTGGTGCTGTCGAGCTCGAGAATTCTGAGTTGTCGAGAGGTACGCAAGTAAAAGTGCTGCAGAACGAATAATATAAAAAGGAAAAGCGGGATGATGGGGGTAGCGTAGGTCGCACCAGATGAAATAATGCTGACATCGATCAAGAGTGACACAAAACCTAAGCAGATTAGCTACGGATTGGCCAAGGTCAAGGGACGATATAACGTACCCCAGATAGTTGGCATGATAGCCATGGGCAACTCTTGTGTTGCCATAGACATGTCTTGGCTGAACCTGTTTAGCAATTCGCCAGCATCTTGCTCTGTCAGAAATTCAAATGTGGCTCTGTTCGTCGCATCCAATAGTGCCCAGTGCAACGAGGTAGCTGATTTAATATTGATGAAATGGAAAAAGGCGCTAGCAAGACATGTTATTAGCACAAGGAATAGGGCCTGTCAAGTCACAGAATTAAAACTTACTACGCCTGCAAGTATGATAGAACAGGTGCGATGAGTCCTAGCCCGGCATAGCCAATGTAGTACAGGCGATTATCTGCATTCTCAGCCAGCCAGTAGCGCACATAGATTCCTAACAGCATGTTAATAACACAAGGGATAAATGAGACGTCCGGGGTTGGCGTACGAGGCATCTTCTCAGAAACAGCGGCGATAGCAATACTCGAGAGCCATAATATTACGCAGTAGAGCCCTGCTGGTCTGAGGAAATACTTATACAGTGTGAAATCTCCGTATTTCTTGTTGGATAAATTGTCTCGTGCGGAACTGCTCGCGGTTGGTATGACTTGAGGTGGCTCAAATTCCTTCTCCGTGGGCACAGCTGTAGCAGCAGCAAGTTCAGCTTGAGAGGTGCGCTGGCCGCTCATTTGTCTCGATTGAATATCATGGTGTGACTCTGATTCGGCCTGAATTTGCTCCAGAGACCTCATTTCGACTTGGCCCATGTCGTCCAATTTATAGATGGCGTCTGCATCTACCAGGTGTTGCCCTAGAATATAGTTAGCGCCACGCACGCCGACATATGAACAAACTAGAAAGTCGCGTACTCATGCTAGTAGTCATGACAATTGTGCTCGCATTATCTGCCAGGTAAGTGCTCTCAGAGAAGAGTCGAATTCGAATAGTGGACGATGTCTCCCTGTCCAGCGAACTGAATGGGTCGTCAAGGACAAGGAGTTCGGCCTGGGTATACAGAGTGCGCGCAAGAGACTGCAAAATTAGCGATTCGAATGTATTCGGGGAGTTGAAGAACTAACAATCCTTTGCTTCTGCCCCCCACTGAGATTGCAACCGTCACTTCCGCAGATTGTTTGATCGCGGGCTGGTAAGCGAGCTATATCGACATCTAATGCACAGATGTGTAACACTTGCCGGTATAAAAGGGCGTTGTAGTTTCGACCCGCCAGGATGTTGTTTTGAATGGTGGTGTTTTGTATCCAAGGCACTTGAGCACAATACGCAATAGACAGTGACGCAAGTGTGACTGTGCCACACCTTGTTGGGACCTCACCAAGAATAGTTCTCAGCAGTGTAGACTTGCCACAGCCGACTGGACCGTATACCATGGTAATGCCTCCAAGAGGGACATGCATAGACACGTCGTTTAGAATGGAGCCGGACAAGTCTGTACAGACCGACACACGGGTTATTTCCACAGGATAGGGCACAGCTGAGGTGGTAAGCCGCTGACGATTACGTAGGTTAGACGAGGCCTGAGATACAGCACCGGGCAATATATCATCAGTGTCGACGACACCAGCTTGCAAGGCAAAGCATCGGGCATCTTCCGTTTCTGAGAGGTTGAGATAATTCTGGATGCGGACGAGGCAAGCAAAGCCACTCGACCAGCTGCTCAAAGTTTGGACAAAAGCAGAAAGCGGATTAGAGACTAGAGTGACAACGGCGAGCGTCGTGAAGAAGCGGGCTACCGAGATGGGTTCTGACGCTCTTGTCCAGAAGATGGTACCGGCAATAACAAGAACGGGTGTCATGGCCTGGGCAAAATCTCCAATACCGAATGTGGCCGCGATTTGGTGGCGATTTGTCATGGACACATCGATTTCGCTTTCAAACTGTTTTTGGAGACGATTGGACAAGACGGTATTGAGGCCAAGCATCTTGATGTCTTTGATCTGCACCAAAATGTTGGAGGTTGCTGCAATTCGAACCTGCATGTGCTCATTCCACCTTTTGCGGGTTGCTATCATATGGCGAGCAACATATGCAGAGCCAATGCTGGTAATGACGGTAGGGACAATGGTGAAAAGGGTGGCGGCACCGACAAAAACAGCCAAGATTCCTATACCAAGACCCATCTCGAGCAATCGGGCCCAACTCTCATACGAAAGTGAGATCAAATGGGTCACGCCAGTAACATCGACATTCATCAAGGTAACGGCAGCAGCGTCGGCTAAATCGTCGGCTGGCAGCTTGAGCGATTTGTGATAGATGGCTGAAATCAGAATGCCTCTGACACCGATCATGATTTGGTTTTTGAGGTGAATGTACCAGGATTTGGAGACGGCCTTGCCGACATAAATGGCTGTTGTGGCGAGGATCAGGCCTCTGATGAGACCGGTGGGCGATTCTGTATCTGAAGCCACAGCACCAACCACATCCTGCAACAAGAATGGCTGTGCAAAGTTGAAGCCAACGGCTAGTAGCCGGGGCAGAATAATGTACAAGAATGGCCAGGGCATAGTCAAGACACAAGCTTTGATGAGAGCCCATCTCGACAGTTTATTGGTCTTGTCCCAGCGGCGCTGAAAGTGCTGATAGAGGAGCTCGGCCTCGAGATGAGGCCCAATGCCAGGGAGCACATTCATGGTGATTTCTCGGCGAAAGCCGAATAATAGGAGCGGGTTGACCCAGAGTAGCAAGGATCGATTCCAGAAACCAGCGAGAGCCTCTTGTCCTAGTGAGGACCGCAGGGCTTTGGACCGAATCAGATTTCGCTTAGAGACTTCTTCGAGGCAGATGAGAAGAAGCTTAAGGGCAGGTAGCGGAACGTGGAGTCGTGCGATGGATTGGAGCCCATTCCGATGAAAGTAAGTCCAAGTCGTGCCAATATCGAAGATGATGGTTAGAGTCAAGGCCAGGCCAAGGAAAGAAGGCGGACGAAGAAAATACAGGTGGCCAACCACGACCATGATGGCCATGCATGCTGCGCTGATGCTGGTCATAATCGCAGCTGCCTGGGCAAGCTGGGACTGGAGCGCAGATTGAGACCAGAGCACGGCGTTTGCTATCTGTATGCCAACCATGGCAAGGGCGCACAAAGACTTGATCCATAGCAAAAGACCAGATCGAACGACGGTAGTACCATTGACGAGGGTGTAAATGTAGAAGGGCGTTGCAAAGACGATGATGGAGGCGGGAACAATATGGAGCATAGTATGCTCAAACAGCAACGTAAAATCAAAATGACCTAGCAGTCGTGGACCGAATGAGTCGTCCATGGCATACACAACATTGACAGGCGTGAACCTGCAACTTGCGAGGATTGGGGGGGCAAGCAGAATGCGGGAGAGGACAATAGATCGGACGGAGATGTGGGCGCCAGCGGGAGAAATACTCCAGCTGGCCTGGGTGGGCGCAGCTATAGTCAGAAGATGTGCATGCTATAACTAGTAAACAACTGGCTTGTGCTCATCCATCAACGGCCAAACAAACCGGTGGACCCGTTAGATGAGCTTTTGCTGGGTGGTGGGCAAGATTGAGGGGGACGGAGGGCATGCTGCATGCTGGCTGCATGTATGTATGTATGTATGTACTCGGTAGAACAGCCCGTAGACCGGAGAGATACATACATCCCTTTGCTGCCACCTTCCTGGTTGGGGGTCTGGGGACGCATCTGTTTCCCGCTGCTGTCCTTTGCCGCACTAATAATAATATAAATTTAACTTGAAAAGTATCAAGCAATACCAGCAGTCGAAGCCTGTCAGCTTGGGGTGTGTTGCGACCAGTCCAGTCGGGGACTCCGATCACCCCTCTCCGGCCGCGTCTTCTCGGGGACAGCTCCAACAAGTCAAGTTTGGCAGCCCTTGGAGAGAGAATAGAGAATAGTTCCAGAAGTCAGTACCTGACGGGTTTACAAGTTTGCTGCTGATGCCAAACCCATAGTGGCCCCCTTGCCCCAAGAAATCCGTAGATGACGCCGCCGTGGTAGGCTCTGCGTCATGGTCTTTTGCCGGCGCCATTCACTTTTGCCGGCAACGGATGCTGGATTTACCCGACCACGGCAGCGGCTGAGTGAGCCTTTGCCATTTCTGTCTGTGAAATGAAGGCGCCTGGTACACGGTTCTGGACGTGATGGAAGCTATACTTGTATTTATAGGCCACTTCCCGAGAGCATGGAAGTTGACGCTACAAAACTGATAAATAGAAGAGTACAGCGCAAAGTCTATGTGTGGTCTATCATGGAAGAAGAACAAGGGAAATATGTCCCAGGTTGTCAGAGCCTAGTTTGCGCCCAGAGTTGCGTCTCTATCGGCATGTTCCTCCTCCAATGCATAGGCAGAAGAACTATAGATGTGGCCTGCCATTCTGCCTCGCAAAAGTAAATTGTAATCGCCGGTCGGCGTTGAGACAACTGCAAGAAAAAAAAATAAAAAAAAAATCAGCTTTCGAGCCCCCATGTTACCAGACACAGCTCATGGTTACGAACCGGGAAGACCTTGTGCCGTTGTAATGGCCATGGCGAGATAGAGGGCAGAGTGCCAAAAGTGCATGTTGGGCTGGATTGTCTTTGATTTGCGACCTGCAGGAGTTCCGAATATGCCGGCTGTTGTCTTGGGATTTGGGGATGATGTAGCCGAAATACAGTACTATGCAGCAGCAGCAGCAAAGTAGGGAGGGGGGGCAAGATAAATAACTGGAAAAAATCAAGTAGAAAATCTCAAAGCGGAAACTCGCCTCGCCTCGGAGCACACGGGTTGTAGGCTGGTAGGTAGTAGGTAGGTAGGTAGGCTGTGCTCCGAGTGCAGTGGACAAAGGCAAGCAACCTGCGACGACCATTATTATGACGGGCGGCTAAGGCTTCTGTGCGCTGTCAAGGTCCAGTCTAGTGTAAATAAATGATTTGTACCACAGAGTACGAGTAATGCAATTAATACAATAGCCTGAATGGGTGTGAATGATGAAGGAACCGGGGACATGCCAGCGTGTTTGCTACGTGTTATATCATGGCTAGCCAACCACAGCAAGCATCCCACCAGTAAGTACGTGATGCTGCGCCGAGATGAATAGCATCGAAAAGATTCATCTGCTTCAACAAAGGTGTGCATGCATGTTTCATGCGCACAAGCTCGCCAGTTTCCTGGTTTTGCAACTGGTCTCGGACAACAAACACGTCTTTGCCCTGATGAACGAGGGCTGTAATGTAAGCGCTACCTATCAAGGAGAGAGTCAGCAGCCGTTGAAGCCGTGGCCCCAATTGCTGAGAGCAGCGACACACTTCAGCTCAAAGAGCTTTGCCAAGCCGCAGCTGATTTCGAATCGGGCACGTCGTGGTTGCGAGGGCATGGCGGTGCATCGTGGTGGGTGGGAGGGGAAAAATGAATTGGGCAGAGGGGTGAGTACAGTGTACAGTTTACAGATTCCAGTGTACAGTATACAGTGTACAGTGTACAGATTCCAGTGTACGGTGTACAGTGTACAGCTTACAGTGTCCAATTTACAGTGTACAGTGTACAGTGCACAGCTTACAGTGTACAATTTTCAGTGTACAGTGTGTACAACCAGCGCAACGTGACCTGCATATCATGATGGCTGTGACGGTATTGCCAGCGAATCAACAGTCAGTGGCAAGGCACACGACAACTTGCCCGTTCCAAGACGTTTTACTAATTATTTAGTAGGACGCTGCAAGGAAGCAATGTCTGCCGTGTCTGCCTTCCCTCTGGCTGACTTGTGGTTATGAATGTTTCACTTTTTCTTTGGCCGCCGTCGCCTTGAGCCCGTCGTTTTCTGGATGGAACACCGCCCAATGTGTCAATGCCCTATTTTTGCTTGATGCATGCCACCAGCACATGGTTATTGCTCGTGCGTATCCGTAGTTATGCACAACTGCTCAATATTGGGCTCAATCAATTGCAGCAATTCCTCCGTGGTCCACACCATCCTTTACTAATTAGAATTAGACCTGGCTAGCTCAATCTGTTTGCGGACCTGGCGCGGATACACCCCCAGACCCCCGCCAGCTCCAGGCCCCCCTCCCCCTAACTTATTAGTAAAACATCTGAATATCTGGGGGACTGCCACAGTCTGCCAGTGCCAAAGGCACCTTGTTTGCTTGTCTCCCGATTTCATCGCGCAGTGGCCGGCCCGAGATCCTACTATGTAAATATCGCCCCTCTGTTGTTTCAGACGTCGCAATATGCTTAACCCAATCTTCCCATGTCAAGTGGTCGAATTGCACCCTTCGCACCGCCTTCCGGTTCGGAATTTAGCACGGATACCGAGTACCGTCCAATACCCGGTGCTGCAGCCGCCTGCAGCTTGCCGCCTTCCCGCCACCCACGTCGTGGCAGCACCTCTTCGGAGCCCAGCGTTGTTTTGCCCAGGGGCTGGCGAGCAGCAATATCATGACAAGGATTGGCAGCTCGACCAGGGAGGCACGCTGGCACGGAGCGTATTATTATTATCTCTGTCACAGTAACTCGCATAAGTAGGCCGTCGATTCGTCGCCTTATTTTTAGCGTCATCCACCTTGGTCCACTGTCTTTGGTTCACGCCATTTCTGTCGATACGGGGAGGGTGTAGAGCTACCGAATTGGGGAAATCATACATGTTACTTACACCCTCTACTTTATTTATTAGTTCTTTGCTCTCACAGCACAGCCAGGCGGGCCAACGCATGGTAGAAGCAGTTGGTCACAGTATTCGTAGCGGACTGTAGAGCGCACATGTGAATCTCATCTTCAGAAGGCGGCAAGAGTCTCTAGGGTAACAAGTTGCGGCCAATGGTCATGAGCCGTGGCAAGATAACAACCATAAAGAACTCTGGCATGGATGAGATGCAAGACAGCAAAAGAACAGACTACAACAGCTTGTTGTCCTTTTTTCAACTGCGGGCGAACTCACTGTATAGCAATTCGGTCTCAGGTGCAAAATTCCGACGCCGTCAACTGTAGCTCACTTTGGTATGATGTGAGGACAAAGTCCCTTTATCTAGAAGAAGCAGAATTGCTCCGGAAACCGGCTGTGGACTCACAACCGAGCGATTCGCACAGACTCCTGCTAAGAATAACTGAACCTTTCGATGATTCTTCAAAATCTAGTAAAATAAACCTGATGATGGCCACGATGATTTGAGCGATGCAATGTGCTGAAATTATGTTCTGATGAAAGGCAATCGTGCAGCTGCAACCTCCGGAACAAGGGTAATTTTCGATAAGAGCCCCAGAAATTCTGAGATGCGCAGTGACAGACATGTCCCACGTCGACGAAAATGGCTGTAAATACGGAATATGAGAAGAATAAGGCAGTCACGGTTGTTTGCAGCGCTGATTATAGCTTTGGCCATCTCACTTTCAACGCAGAAAGGGTCGCATTTGAATCCTTACATTAAGACCACAATTTGTAGAAGCTTGTACGACAAGACTTGTTCAAAAGCCTCAAATATAATTGTCTCGTTTGCCGCTGGCCATGTTGAAACTGCCAGTTGTGATTCCCTTTGACGAAGCTCCACAGACGGCTTCTCTTCTGGCTACCCCAGCTGTCTTCGTATGATCAATGGTTCAAAACTACTTTGATGCAAGTTCCATTATAAAAGAATGGGGGTCAGTTACTACTGCTCTTCTCTCGAAACCTACTCCTCATATTAGTTTCAACCTCTGCCTCTGAGGAGCTCCATGCCTGTGAGCTTCAGCCTGTTGGCGCCAATCTGTTCAGAGTCTGATGCAGCAATTGAACCAAGAATTACGAGCGGCATAGGCAATACGCTAGCAAGGTGGCAAATTGAGGATACCATGTTCAGAACGCAATGTTGATCGGCAGATGACGCCGGATCTTCGCGTTGACGAATCTGGTCTTCACAATCGTCTAATAAGACTACCCTTGTGGTATCTGCCGGAACCCTTTTCGAACTTGGCCCTTTCTGCTCATAGCATAGCGAAAGACTCTTCATAACATCATCAGTAATTGACAATCATCAACGTTGTCGTATCGAGCCCAACTTTATCGACTTTTTGACAAGTGTCGACATTTATGTCGCATGATCAGCGATGAGAGGGCCAGCTAGGAAAGCAGTGGCAGAGAGAGGATACTGAGTTCACCACCAAAAGTCCAGAGCAAAGGCCGCTCTTCGCGACAAACTAACGAATTATTCAGAAACACCTGCTTCCTTCTGTGCTTTCCATACTAAAATGTGCTCCCTTGCTCTCAATCGGAAACGGGGCGTGTCTGCACGCACTGAAGCACCACTGGCCACGTCTCTCAACTGGAGGCTAGTGTGTTTCGGTTCATTTCGAGAGTGACAGAGTGTTTGTTAAAGATGGATGCGGTGAGGAGAGATACCGTCGAGCTTGTTAGGAGAAAAATGGTACCCTGACTGATGCTCGCCAATTCACGATACGAGAGGCGACTGGGGACTGGGTCATTCTGGCTCACAAAGTAGCGCCGCCAAACGGCAACGACTGTAAGTCCAAATCTTATCAAATGTACAAAGTCATCTTGACAAAAATCCCGCGAGTTTAACATGAGACGGGGGATTTTTCTTCGATAAATTATAAACTATTTATGAAATTTTTTTATTAAATAAATGCATGTCGTGGTTGGGTACTGATGGCCGCTTTGAGCAGGTGCACTTCCCCGCCACCGGGATTTCGCGTGGCTGTCAATGTTAACTGGAGTTGGCCAAGCTCTTTTCTGTTTGCGCTTGGCCATTCCACCAGTCCGCCATTCTTTATCACGATAATAACCTGTCATCAATAACGGCCAACATATATTGTCAAAGAAAGCACCTTTTATCATCTCCTCTTTCTTACTCATGATATTGCATCTTTCTGACATCAGACATTACCCCATACTCGCATTGCTTTGCGCAAAAGCCTTCGCCTGAAGATGGAGGACCAGTTTGGCGGCCGCACCGACGACGATTTGTTCTTCGACGAAGATTTCGAGCCAGTCGACGGTGTAGCTACCATTGTACATGACGATGTACCCGTCCGAATTGACTCGCGCTATATCAGATACCCAAGCTCAGTACCTGATCCTGCGGACATCGAGGCTGCGCTTGCCCCTCTGGCTGCTGCTGAAGCCGCCGCCGCCGCAGCAGCAGCAAACAGAAGAAAGGCACGTAGAAGACGCAAGTCAAAGTCCCCCAAACAGCCTGTACCGCCACGAGGAGGTCTTGCGCAATCTAGATTCGCAGAGAGGCCGGCAGAGAATACGCAGAATCAACAGCAGCGACATCGCGAGCCACAATTACCCGACCCAACCTTGTCGACCACGAGCCGAGACCAGACAAATGGTCAAGGTAGCTCCAGTACTGCCACTGCGAAAGCTCCGGCCCCTCGCGACCGGCAAAACAATGGAAGGAATCAGGGAAAGCCTTCCAATAACTTTATTGATGCGCGGGCGCAGTCTGGCGCGAACCCCCGCCAGAAGTTGACAGAAGAAGAAATGACTGCCAAGATGGAGAAAATGAAACTACTGTCAGCAGAGAAGACGCGCAAATTCGAGAAAGCTGAAAAAGACGAAAAACAACATGCAGAGGCCTATGCGCGCGGAATGGAAGAAGCGCGACGCCAGCGTGCCGAGGCGGAAGAGAAGCGGCGACAAAATGAAGAGCAGCGCCGCCGCCTGGAAGAGGAGCGTACAAAGAACCGAGAACGTAAACTCAAAGCCATAAATATGAAGCAGGACGGGTGGGATCAAGGCAAGGAGGCCACGGGTGAAGAAGAGTCGCGGCGACCGGCGCGTGCAGTTAAAGCCTCTCGCGGGTCAGGCTTGCGCGGGAGCCGTTTTGCTCCGGACTCTACCGAAGGCGACAAGACGGCCACCCCGAATCGGACAGATGACGAAAGGCCCTTTGATGAACGATCTCGTCGCGGTGGACGAGGCAGAGGCAACCGAGGTGAGGGACGAGGCGGACGGGGCGGACGGGGCGGACGAGGCGGACGAGGAGGCCGTGGCGGAGCCGCTGACAACAACCCAAGTCCGCCGGTAGCTCTCGTGCCGAAAGCTGAGGACTTTCCGTCGCTACCACCTCAACCAGACGCTCAAAAAGAGCCGGCGGAGGGCGATGAATTGAAACCTGCCACCCTGGCGCCGTTGCCTAGATTCGCACCGGCTATCGGGAAATGGGAAGATGACATGGAGTTTCTGGACGAGACGAATAGCGCCGCTGCTGCACACAAATAATGTATAATGAAAATGACGGTGTAACGTTGAAGGATTATAAAGGTAGGGAACACAAGGGCATGGCAAACAGACTGTTACGACGGGGGACAGCGTCAATTATTCTGGTTTAGGTCTTTTGGTTGAGGGTTTTCTGTATGACACACAAAGCAAACAGCGCATACACCTAGTTCAGAGCTTATCCTTAATTTACAATCTCTAAAATCTCGTCTCATACGGCGAACCTCACCGGCAGACCATCCAGATGCGGCGAAAGGGTATATGTAAAGAGTCGCAAGCTCCCAATTAACTCCGATATGTACAATTTTTTTTTTGAAAATCTTTCCCAAACTTCCAGTGCCCGGAAGCCTTATCAACACCAAGTCGCATGAAATATCCACTCGCTCAAGTCCTCAACGTATTGTACACCTACCACCCGCCGCGATAGCCGCGACCACCTTTGCCTCTGTATCCTCCTCCGTGCCCTCTCGGTCCCCTGGGGCCGCCACCCCCGCCGCCGGGCCCGTCATCGTCGTGCATCGTCCTAGCCCTAGTCTTCATTTCCCTTGGGAACGCATCATATGTCTTGCGCATCTGCGCAAAGCCCAGATGCATCTTGCCGTAAAAGTGATCCGCCAGACGGCGGTCGTTGTCTAGGCGACTGAGGTACGCGCCGCACACGTCGCAGACTTGCAGCTTCTGGTGGCCCGAGGGGCCCGAGGTATCTGCAAGGGCCTTGAGCTCCCTTTCCTTTTCTGCTTTTGCTTGCATGGCCTGGCGCACGCGGAACAGCTCGTCCTGCGCGCGCGAAACCTCCGACATGGAGCCGAGTATCTCGACCTCGAGAAGACCGTTGTGGATAGACGTGTTGAGATCGGAAATCGCTTTCAGCTGTGAAGCAAAAAATGGCGTGTCAGCAAAAGGGTGTTGAAGGATGCAGCGTGGACACACTGAGTTGTGCTTACCATGACATTGGTCTGTCGAATCTCTTCTGGTGTCTTTTTTAAGCGCCGTTGAGCAGCCTCGATGCCTCTGTTGCACTCGTCGATATACTGGTACAGGTGTCGGATATAATCATATTCAAAACCGAGCTTGCTCTTTTCGCGTTCAGACATGGCGTCGTACTCCGTCTTTAGAGCTTCCGAGTGGATTTTGGGGCAAGGTCCCAGGTCCTGCTTCGTGTTGGTGAAGAGGATATGAGGACATGTGCCGGCAATGTAGGAGCGACATAGCTTTGGGTCGGAGAAGGAGACTTTGGCGGCTTGCGACGTCACGGATGCGCCCATGAGCTGCTCGAGCAGCTTTCGTTGTTCCGCAGCCATGGTTGTGACGCGATGCGATTGTGGTGAGCCTTACGCAACTAATGCGCGAAGATGTCCGACAACTTGGATTGTTTGCAAGTCCAAATATATGAAAAGATAATGCTCAACAAGTACGGCGAGCAATGTCAACCCAATTCAATGTCGCTTTGAAGTGTCCAACGCCAAAGTGAGTCTGGAAGGCAGACAAGATATTGCCGCCTTTGACCGCCTAGCAGCGCCCCCACGGTGCTTCACTACAAGGCACGCCACGTCGCCTGGCGAGCCCGTATTGTGGCAAGCTAGGCTGAGAGCTTCCTATTGATGCGCTCCTTTCCCTCAAAATCGCCAGCCAGTGTATCGGGCTGAGATGGAACTTTTACCGCAATCAGAGCAGAAGATCTAAAGTCTTCTTCTTACAATGGCGCGGCTACTGTCACTCCTTCTTTTCCTTGTTTCCAGCATCCTTGCAATCGCTTCCACCGACTACCATGAGCAGCTGAATTTACGCCCGTTGCCCCTGTCGGGCTTGCTCGCGAGCTTCAACTTTCGATCCAACATTACAATCGATGACTTTGAGACGCAAAATTTTAGAATATTCCCCAGGTCGCTCGCACAAATCCTACAATACGCCGGCACCCGCGAGCTGCACTTGCGATTTGCGCTAGGGCGCTGGGATACAGAGACGTGGGGAGCGCGGCCGTGGGATGGGCGCAAGGAGGGTGGACAGGGTGTCGAGCTCTGGGCATGGCTGGACGCGCAGTCGGACACCGAGGCAGATAAGAAATGGCTGATTCTGACCAACGCGCTGTCGGGGCTGTTTTGTGCCAGTCTCAACTTCATTGACGAGACCCGAACCATCCGCCCCGTCATGTCTTTCCAGCCAGAAGGCAACCACTCGGATGCGATACTGGCCAACACGCGGCTACTGCATGGGGTATTGCCGCATGAGGTCGTTTGCACGGAGAACTTGACGCCGTTTCTGAAACTGCTCCCATGCAAAGGAAAGGCTGGCATCGCGAGCTTGCTCGACGGCCACAAGCTATTTGATGCCTCTTTTCAAAGCATGGCCATTGATGTGAAGCCGATTTGTGACGCCGATGGAAAGTGCGTCTTGCAAATGGAGGAAACGATTGACATGGTACTTGACGTGAACCGGTCAAAGCGACCCAGAGGTATTTACACGCTTTTGCGACATTCGTGTGGACTACGCTAACAAGGGCACCAGACAATCCGATCCCGCGGCCGCCAAACGAAAACGAGCTTGTCTGCGACACATCCAAGCCCTACCATGCACACGACACCTGCTTCCCCGCTGATCACATGCTTGGCCAGGACTGGACACTGTCACAGGTTTTTGGTCGACCCATGCAGGGCGCTTGCCCCCTCACGGACGCCTCGGTGCCGCCCGTCTGTCTGCACATTCCCCATTCGCGAAGCGTGTACTCTTCAGACGGGTCGCACGAGATTAAAGATGCCGAAAGCCCCAAGCGATGCTACACTATTCCTACAGAGGGTGAATTCACCCTTGTTCTGACGCAGCCTGACGTGGTGGTTGATGGCAAGGGCCTCGAGGTCAATGACCCCGAAACGCCAATACTCTTTGCTGAGCGCAGTTTGACAGGGTATGGCCAACAAAGCGGTGGCGTCCAGGCCATCCTCACGAACCCTAGTGATGAAGAAGTCGAGTTCGTATACATGGAGTCTCTACCTTGGTTCATGCGCATCTACCTACACACTCTGTCTACGAAGATATCGTCTACTGGCTCCATGACAACAGGCCATAATGGCAGCGACATCATCAAAGAGATTTACTATCGCCCGGCGCTTGATCGCGAGCGTGGAACGCAACTGGAGCTCCTTGTCCAGATTCCGCCCCGCTGCACCGTTTTTCTCACCTATGACTTTGAAAAGTCCATTCTGAGGTACACAGAATACCCGCCTGATGCAAATCGCGGATTCGATGTTGCAGCCGCCGTCATCACGACCCTGCGGCCAAAGGCCATGAGCTTGCGCACCACCGGCCTGCTTCTCTACTTGCCCACGCCAGATTTCAGTATGCCGTACAATGTCATTATCTTGACGTCGACAGCCATTGCGCTCGCCTTTGGCGGGCTCTATAACATTATTGTGCGCCGGATGGTGGGCGCAAATGAAGTTGCGCCGGGGGCACTGAAGTTGAAGCTTGATAAGCTCATTGCACGTATAAAAGGGAAATCCGCAGTAGCGTAGAATCCTGCTAATTGAATTTTCCTGTTTGGCGTTGATATGAGCTTGTCTGTTTCATTTTTGAATTGTAAACCTTTTCATGGCATTGGCATATGCCAACCCGTTGTCTTGAAACAGAGTATAAACATGGCATGCTCCATCGTATGACATAGCACGCGATAGTCATAGGTTTCTATTTTTCTGACTCTGTATTCAATCCACCGCGGCCGAGTCGCCAAGGATTGGCGGTGTCATGGCTACAGTGACGGACAGCGTTTATTATTCTATTGGATGAATGCTGCTTGAAATAACAAGTAGTTCATTCTCTTTTAGCTACTTGTACGCAGGCATACCCGGGATCAAGATCTAGCTACCACTCTTCTCTCCCGGCACTCGACCGTTCTTGTCCTCGTCCGCGTCCTGGCTGTTTACTTCAACCTACACAGCCTCGTCCCCCCCGATGAGAAACCCCGAGCATGACAACCTGTGGCGCGTACAAGGTCTTGCCGACATGGAATAGAGGATCATTGCGCACTGAATACAAGGTTGGGTTAAAGCAACGTCGTTGGCCGGTAATATGACATCTATTCCATAGCAATCTAAATGCATTTCTAATGATCAAACAGCCACCCACTCTTCTCTCAAAGTTACATATATACCTGTTCCTGGGTCGTAATGGCGGATTTCAAGACACGGACAATAATGTCCAGTTCCTCCTCTGCCACTGTAAACGGCGGTGCTAGCAAGACGTGGTCTCCCTTTGTGCCATCCACGGTTAGCCAGCCAGGGTAAACGGCCACACCAGCCTCGAATGCCGTCTGCTGAACTTTGATACCAAACGAAATCAAAGGATCAAACGTTTCCTTGGTCTCCTTGTTCTTGACAAACTCGACCGCCCAGAAAAGACCGCGTCCTCGAACATCACCCACCGAGGGGCACCCACTGAGCTCCGCCCGCAGCTTGGCCTCGAGAAGCTTTCCCATTGCCGCGCACCGCGCCACGAGGTCATCTCGGCGCACTATCCTCTGCACGGCCAGCGCTGTCGCGCATGCGACCGGATGTGCCTGGTAGGTATGCCCGTGGTTGAACGAGCTGGTCCCCCGACGGATGACGTCGACTACCTTCCTGTGAGCCAGCACGGCGGCAATGGAGCAGTAGCCGCCACCGAGACCCTTTGCCACCGTGACGAGATCGGGCACGACGTCTTCTGGCTCAAAGGCAAAGTACGTTCCGCAGCGGCCTGTGCCGCACATAATCTCATCCAGAATCAGGAGAATGCCGTACTTGTCGCAGAGAGCCCGCGCACCACGCAAGTAGCCAGGCGGCGGCGGCACGCATCCTGCGGTGGCGCCGCCGACAGACTCGGCCAGGAAAGCAATGACTTTTGAAGGCCCGACCGCCAAGAATTCGTCTTCGAGCTCTTCCAGAAGCCGCTCGGTGAATTCGTCCATTGTTTCCTCGTCTCGTTTATACCGATACGCATACGCGGGCGAGACATGCGATACGTGTTGGTAGCCGAAACCTTGATACGGGACCTTGCGGGCCAGGTTCGAAGAGACAGAAAGCGATCCCATTGTGTTTCCATGATAGCTCTGCTGCCGAGACACAAAGTGTACACGATGCGTCTCGCCCTTTTCGAAAAAGTATTGCCGCGCCAGCTTGAGCGCCGACTCGACCGCCTCGCTGCCACTGCACACAAAGAATGCCTTTTCCAGTCCGTGCGGGCTTCCCTGGAGCAAAAAGTCGGCCAAGTCTTCTGCCGCAGGCGTGGTGTATGATTGCGTGTGCACGTAGCTGACTTTGCTGGCCTGACGGAGCATGGCCTTGGCGACTTCGTCATTGCCGTGGCCGATGATGGCCACGGCCGCGCCGCCGCACGCGTCGAGAACGGTGCGCCCGTTTGCGAGATGGAGTTGGAGGCCGTTTGCAGACTCGACCATGGCGGGCTCTACCTTGAGGGACCGATGCATCAAGTGCGTGCCCTCCTCGGTTCGCGTCCCCGTCGCAAGAGGAGCGGACGTGTCGGCATTGCTGTGCGGAGACATGATACTAGATGTAGAAGAGTATGGCTTCGTAATTCTGATAATCCCAAGACATGTTGAAGGTAGCCATATTCTTATATTTATGCTTATCATGGCCTGCAGTTCACGTATCTATCGTTTGGCCAGAGACCCGAAAACCGACAGCGGTATCGGGTCTCTCCTCATGATACAAAGGTCGCCGACGAAAGGGCGTATCAACGACAAAACTGGAGCAGAATGTCATCTAGTCAAGTTTGATCCTTTCTAGTGCCATTGTCAATCTGCCTGACCGCCTGAGCCGTTGTCGGTTCTGGTTCGGCTCTGAATGATGGCGGCCCGCTTCGCTGATTCCCAAAGAGGCAATTCTCGGGTTTGAATAACACGCTGAGAACCGACATGCCTGGGACGTAAAAAAGATGTCGGCTCGGAGCCATTAAAGTGGACTCCAATATATATCTAAATCTTTCTTCTATTGCCTTTGATATCTCTCTGCTCTTTATTATTTCTTCTCCCCACGTTGAATCAACCATGTCTAACAAGAAGAGCTCGGGGCGGCCGGAGCCGTTGGCTCGCGCATTACAGCAATCCGACGAAGAGAGTGGTCCGGAAAACAGCCATGATGCCACCGCAATCAAACAAGAACAAGACTTGGACGGTTGGAGGGGGTGGATTGTTGTCGCCGCCGCGGCCTCTACTCTATTCGTGTTTATGGGCGTGATATATTCGTGGGGTATTCTGCAGGCAGACTTGGCCCGTAAATCCAACATGTCCCTGACAACGTTGACGTTTGTCGGTTCCTTGGCAACATCATTTATGACTTCGATATGCATCTTTGTCGGAAAAGCTGTTCGCAGATTTGGCTACCGGGAGACTGCCATTGCGGGAGCCATATTCCTCGGCCTGGGGGAGTTTGCATCGAGCTGGGTCACCCATCATCTGGGCGCGCTCTTTGTCACTCATGGTGTCATATTCGGTGTTGGGGGCGGATTAACAATTTTGGTAAGATTCTCAATGACATTGTTCATCTTGGTTCCCTGCTCATCCGCGTCATAGCCGTGTTCTACTGCACCTTTAAAATGGTTTCGCAAGCGCCGTGGTCTCGCCACAGGCATCGTTTTTGGTGGTGGGAGTCTGGGCGCCGCAGTCATGGGCGTCGCAACAAATAGCATGGTAGGCCGCATCGGTGCACCTTGGACTTTTCGAGTTTTGGGATTCATGCTGTGGGCAGTCTGTCTTCCGGCGGCCTGTTTATTGAAGCAGCCTGCTTCTGCGCAGAATTCGGTTCCGAAACTTCAATGGTATGGTTGGGCTGTCCCAGAGTCGACCAAAGCCAAGTGCTGACAGAACTAGGCAACGATTCAGAGACGGCGACTTTCTCATTGTTTTCTTTGGTTCCTCTCTGGCTTGTTTTCCGCTCTTTGTTCCTCCTTATTTCATCCCAGTCTTTGCTCGTTCAATAAGCCAATCAGGAAACACTGCCATCATTGGCTTGACGATTTGGAATATCACGTCTACGTTTGGACGGGTTTGCGCTGGGTACACTGCCGATTCTCTGATAGGGCCCCTAAACAGCTTTCTCGTTTCCATGATTTGCTGTGCAGTAAGCTCGTTCGCCATCTGGCCCTTTGCCTCCAACATGGGGGTTCTGGCCGCATTTGCTGCTATCAACGGCATAGGCTGCGGGTCCTTCTTCAGCTTGTTTCCTACAGTCCTCGGTTCCATGTTTGGTCAAGAAAATACAATGGGCGTATTACCCCTCATGTGGGGAGGCTGGTTCTTTGGTTTCTTTTTTGTGAGTTGAAAGACTCTACTTTATTTTATAATAAAATCTTGTACTCGGCTAACAGTCTCAGGGAACCCCAATCGCCGCACAGCTCTATGCGTTGGCGGGAACACGGACCGACATTGCCGCATATCGGCCTGCGGCATTCTACGCAGGGGCAATGTCCGCCATTGGTATCATTTTCTTCCTTGCATTGCGCCTACGAAAGACGACGAGACTATTTACGAAAATATAAACCTGCTTCGGATAGCATCGGGCACGTCACATCATAGACAAGGCAAATGAACGGGACGTGCAGCGGGAAGCTTGCAAAGTTGAAAGAGCAGGCCCAGAAGAAGAAAATGGATATGCGGCATAACTGGTACAAATAGCATGACTCAAACTGGATACAGAAAAATTCATTTAATATTTCCGGACCGCTTTTTAATAATTAATTATGCTCTTTGACCGTGCTCGGCTCATCGCCACCGACACCGACGACCCACCCGTGGCCGGTTTCGGAAAACATGGTAAATTCTTTCCCGAGAAGCATGCATTCATTCCCGAACGCCACTTCCATCCCCAGCCTATCACATATGCCAGTTGCCACAAGCTGGCCAGAGACATCTCTGCCATGCGAACGAGCCTGTCGTGCGACAATTGCCGGTAGGTGCTGTTCCTTTGATCGAGAGTTGCCAACACTGACGGAGATCAGAGCATCCAAGGTAAAGTGCATACACGCCGGGACCACACCCTGCCAGCGATGCCACCGGTCAAACATAGACGGATGTGCGCTCAGCTTGCCCAAGACTCCAATCGGAAAAGCGAGACGCAAGAGACCTCGACAGAGTCGGGTCTCGGTCTCGGTGACACCCTCCGACCCTCAAGATGAGGAAACCTGGGTCAGCACTTCGACGCAGCAGAGAGAGTCAATTGTCTCGCCAAATATAATCACTGGCAGCAATGCTGGCGGTCTTATTCGCCAAAGAGAGTCTTTAACCGAGATTCATTCGTTGGCAGATCATTATGACAAAGATATCGTTGGCCGTCATATCCGCAGCCTGTCACCGGGTATCGTGATGAAATGTCTCAATGTCTTTACAAACAAATTTCCAGAGTTGGCAATTTTACATCTGCCTAGCTTCATTTCAGAGCTTCGCTCACGCGATTCGAAAGAAGCCACTGCCTTGTTAAGCGCAATATTGGCCGTCACGCGCTCTCAAATATGCGTTTTGAATGCGTCTTGGGGAGACGGCCTCTTGCATCAAGAACATTATGCTCTGTACGCCAAAGATCTCTTGCGGGATCTCATGCTACAGTCCCCAAATATTCAGGTAGTCCAAACATTGCTCGTCATTACGCAGCATGAATGGGGCACCAGAGACTTTCACAAGGCGTGGATCTATTGCGGTAAGAAGTGCTAGTAAAGCTGCCAGGTGGGAATGATGCTAACCAGTCCGGCCAGGAGTCGCTGTTCGAATAATGCAAGCTCTCCATAGCCTAAGGGTGGCTCCATATCCTTTGGACATGACTTCAGAAAGGAAGACGGACGCTACTTCGGAAGCCATCGAGACTCGCACATACTGGGCTTGCTTCATCATGGACTGCATGGTCAACTCGGGCACCTACAATCCACCGATGCTGTCAATGTCAGAAATGAACAAGTTGAAGATTCCGCGGCCCGTCGGCGTCGTCGAGTTTGCGTTTGGGCCGGATTCGTCTTCTCCGGCGCCACGGAGCGACGAATCGTACGCCAATCACACGACGGGCATACTCGACATCACCCAAGGCTTTGAGATTCTAGTCGCCGGGTTTGATATTTGGAAGCAGCTGATGGCCTTTATTTTCCAAGACGGGCGCCGCGCACCGGGCATGTGTGCGCCTCCAAACTGTCCATGGGTGCCGGGCTCGCCATGGTTTGCGTCCCGCCATCAGCTGGAGAACTGGAGGGCAAACCAGCACCGAAAGCTCTATTACCCAAATAACTCGGTAGCGGTTCACATGACACTAGGATATGGCGAGACCTTTACGTATCTCAATCTCCTATACTATGTCAGGTAAAGGTCACGTCAGTCCAGAATCATCTGCAGCAACTAATTAGCCGTCTCATAGCACACTGATGCTTCATCGAGAGTATTTCCCGTTTTTGCCGACGCTCGAGTCAACGCCGCAGGGCCCCGTTGACCATCCCATGCTTGAAGCCACAGCTCCGGAGGGGTGGTGGGATGAAAGTGCTCGGATTCTGTTTGGGGCGGCGGAAAACATAGCAAGGATTCTACACGAATCTTGCGAATGCGGCGTGCATTTAATGACCCCATTCGCCGGCTTCTGCGCCTTTTCAGCAGGCTACCTGAACCTCTATGTCTACCATTTTCCGCGGATGAATCTGGGCCGAAGCCCGCAAGCGAAGGCATGCATGGACATGTGCCTCGACTATCTAAACGAGTTTCGAAAAGTCTGGACAATTGCAGACGGATGGGTAAGTTTTCCTTGTTGTATCTAATCCGACACTCCATGCCCTGACCTTGTCATCAAGATCAAGACTATTCAGCACGCGTCGCTCTTGTATTCCCGGGCAGTGGAAAATCGGTCACGGTACCAGGGCAGAACAAGAACTGATTTTGACGTGCTGCATCAGTCGATTCATGAATTTCGTGGCATTGATCGATCGGATCAGCATACGCAAGAAATTGATGGGGCCGACATATCCCGCCATGCAGACGCTCAGAGGCAGCCTGTTGAGGGCATCGTCCCCGAGGTCGATACAAATACGCTTCTGACGCAGCTGCTGGCAGAAGTGAGCAGCAATCTAGACGAGCAAGGTGCATGGTCGCAGTGGTGGCCGCCCGTGGAGGAGGTGTCTTTACCACCGACCAACTGAAATTCTAGGTGGGACTCGAAGAGAATAACAATGTATTCTAATGTTAGTATACAGCATTGTATTACTATAGACGTAACTTGGCGGCCTCCAACCCTGCGACTGCATGTACATCTAGAAACCTCATCGAGCATGGCGGACCTCGAGGTTGTCAAAGGTGGCTTTGGTCTGGAACGCGCGAACACCATTGGTACCGTATTTGAACTTGTCATCGGATACAGTAAAGCTAGCAATCACATCGCGACCATGCATAACCTTGCAGTCAAACTGACTACCAATGGCGCGAACAGCAACATTGTACACCTTGTTGGTGTGAATCGGCGCGTTGACTGTCTTGATTGGGGTCCAGCCACGGTCCGCACGGCCAATGATAATCTTGCCGCTCGTGCCAATGCCCAGATAGTAGCCTCGGTACGCCTGCGCACCTTGCTGCAGATCCGTGGCGCGGAATATGATGCCCGCGTCGCCGGTATTTTGACTGGGAATGGCGACATCGACGGCAAAGTACTGGTCGGTAAAGTTGGTGTTGAGGGCAGCCTTGGCGCCGTCCGAGGCCATCGTCTTGAGCTTGCGGGAGCCCGTGTCCCAGACGCCGCCGTAGGTGGACCAGCCAATCATGTTGCCGTCCTTGAAGTTGTCCTGGACGCCCATGACAATGGGCTCAATGGTCCCGTCTTGGCGGAAGCGCAGGCGATCATAGGCGAGGTGCCGGTCGTTGCCGTCAGTGCTGCCGAGCGGGTGGCGGTGATAGACAATGTAGTGAATGTCAGTGCCGGGGACGGTGATGACGCCGTTGTGGCCCGATCCCGTGGCCACAGCTAGGTCCTGCTGGAGAATCTTGTCCAGCCGCTTAAAGGGCCCTATTGGGTTGTTGGAAATGCCATAGGACACGGCATAGTCGGGGCCGCCCCAGCCGCCCTCGCTCCAGAAGAGATAGTACTTGCCCTTGCGCTTGAACATCTGAGGCCCCTCGACGTAGTTTTCCGGCGTAATCTCCTTGTATTGGTCGCCATCAGGGAAGGTGCCGACGCTAACCATGTCCTCGTTGATGCGGACGACGTTTGCGTGGCCGTGGCCGCCGTAGTACATGTAGGCCTGACCGTCATCGTCGATGAAGACGTCTTGGTCAATCGGCTGAGCTCCGTTGTAGTACCGGCCGATGAGAGGCTTGCCGATTGGGTCCAGGTATGGGCCTTCGGGGCGATCAGCCACGCCGACACCAATGCCACCGTATTCATCATTTGTTTGAATGTCATTGGCGGCAAAGTAGAGATAATATTTGCCGTTGCGCGAGATGGTAGCCGGAGCCCAGACTGCTCGCTTCGCCCACGGAAAGCTGGTCGTGTTTAAGATGTTTGGATGCTTGGTCCAGTTGATGAGATCAGGCGATGAAAAGGCGTCCAAAAACGTCTGTGCATCGTACGGGTGTGAGTAGGTTGGGTATACCCAATACTCGCCATTGTAGAACTCGCTATCGGGGTCGGCGTACCAGCCGTCGACAAAGGGATTTCCAGCCGGATTGGTAGCGAAATCCGGACCGGAATTAGCCTGTCTACTAGCAGCTGACATTATAATCGCCGCAACAATGACAGAAATCTTCATATTCGCGATTGTAGAAACGGTCGACTACAGTCCCGGACGAGGCACCAAAACGTCTGATGTCAAAGAATGGGTATCGCCGCAGAGAAAGGTCACCGCCATCGGCATTATATAAAAAGAAAACTTGACCATGGGACTCTCTGCGGAGTGCAACGGTCGCTTCACCTGCCAGATGCATGCTAGTTAGCGTGGCTGCAGCAGGATGCATCGTGTAAATTGAGCCCTACGTGGGAGGACTTTGTCCAGAGGCCGACTGTCTTTGCGCGCACTTGGATCGAGATTGCTGCCTTTATGAAGACGGTCCGGGGAGTATGATGTGATTTATAGTTCGTAGATGATGAAAAGATGAACAGCTCCAAAAAAAGCCCATAGCGTGTTTGTTGATGCAGACGTGACTCTCTTGAAACTCGGCTCGTTGAGGACACTTTGGCCCCGCACCCCGCGTTTGCACGATCAAGGTAGCCAAGACGCCGACAGCAACACCAGCTCTTGCAAACGGCCCTTTTATTGTAAATATACAGGAGCTCCCATCTACTATGGCTAGTGTATGGACAGCGTGTCTATGGAACGGCCTTGACATACTACAGCTCTGTGGTAGTCTCCAAACGTCTTTCTACTCTCCATCTTGTACTCGGTACCCTGGAGTTGGGTTTTATCTTTGTGTTGCGGTGTTATTTATAATCCCACGTTTGAATGTGAGTGAAAGCAGATTCAACGGTAACGCAATCTTATATCGTCATGTCGCTTAGAAAAAGGTGTTTGTTTTTCTCCTGCGGCTGGAACGGGCAGTTTGCAATAGATCCACGTAGCAAGCTCACTTTCAACAAAAGTGTGCTTTTCGCTGGCAGTCTTTGGATGAACTACAAAGACTCGGTTAGTGTGAGTCTGTAGATGAACTTGAAATACGATTTTCCCGACGCATCTAGTGTTACAAGTAATTGCCGTCTTGCATGGATTCAAAGCGACATCGCTCGGGTCTTACAGCTAATCTCCACGCACGCTCAGTGTAGTTACACATTCCAGGAACAAGGAGAAATACGTCTGCTAATTCTTGATCAAGCCGGACAATCACCAAAAATATATTGGAGATGAGGCTCTGGCCACACGTGCGTATCCCCGACAACGAGGAAGCACCCGCTGAGACCGGTTGGTGAGCGGGTTGGCGGGCTCGCACTGAGACATGCCACGTACCAATGTGTGGCAAGCGGCACAAGACCCCCGGAGAGACACTGATCTTGGCATTGTACAATGAATTACACCAAGTAGGCACTCTTTGTTACCTACCAAGTTAGCCCTTTGACCTTGTGATCAGGCCCCAAATTTGGGCCAGCACGGGAACAGTCTTGGCCGTGACTGTGCGACCGGCCGTCCTGGGCTTATTTCGCATAACCTGGGAAACCAAGATAACGTTGTTGAATCTCTCAGGTCCATGGCACTTGGAAAATTTTTGGATTTGCGAGAAATCTTTCACGGGTCAACGGGAGACGGAGAATCAACTGCAAGGGGATGTGTGTCGATCAAAGCCGTGTCGCACAGTAGATTGAAGCGCTCTACAAAGTTGTCTCTCACAATTCATAATTAAATACAAGCATAGCCATCTTCTCCGTCTTCTAGTAATTTCGTCCCTAGTGCTGGCGCTACCGTGCCGCCTCGCAGAGCCAGCTTTCGGAAGGTTTGGCGAGCCCCAGTAACGGTATGCAATTCTGATTGGTCCTGATTTTGAGTTCAAGATGAGGCGTTGTTTCTGTTGCAGCTGCTAGCCGCGGAAAAGTTACCTCTGCTGACCATGTATAAATAAAACAGAGATGGCTGTCGTTCTGCCGATCTGTGTCCCACTCTCTGACAGGAGGCTTCAGGCTATTGCATTCTCTATAATGCAGGTATTCGTGCTGCATGGCTACTCACCAACCTCCTTCATCGACATTGTTTTGATAGATGTTTCCATCGCGATGCTTACCATTCAGAGCAATTTCTACCCGTCGTCTTCTGCTTGAATCTGGATGCGCTTTGTAATTGAGGCGGGGACCCTGAGAACTTGCACGCCCCCTCCAAGTCTCACAATGCCGTCATACCGGATCTGAATACGAGACTAGACATTGCTCGTGTCGTTACCTGGCTCTCTATGTACAATTCTGTCCTAAGCTCGGACCTCTCTCAGGGGTATTCAATGTTCTAATAAGATGAATTGCCATATTGGCAGGAGCATTGCATCACGACGCTTCTGCGCGCTTGTCAGTGCAGGCGTCAATAAAAAAAAACGGCGTGGCAACCCTAATGTACGAACCCTCCGCAGAAATGGGTACTTACGGCGTGTATAATATCATAGCAACCCATTGTCAGTGTCTATTGACAGACCTCCAGTCTAGATTGACGACTACACATGGCAATCGGCGGTGCCAAGGGGAATTAGCTATGTTCATTAGCTTTGCGATTCAATCTCTCTACTTACTGAGTTGTAGTCTAGGCCTTTTTTGCTCCGTCGTGCGAAATCTCTGTTCAACGTTTCCGTCATCGAGTCGAAATACGGCTGTCAATAAATATGGGCTGCGCAGCTAAATAGTACAGTGGGCACGAGGTAAATCGAAGCGAATCACCACCGAAACCTCATACATTGCTACTTGGAATACCTAGCTAGACGCACTGCATCGGCTATCATCTTGTAGAATGGAGTTGAGTTAGTGAAAGCCCTGGCTGATGGCCAGAGCTTGAGCTTGAGACTGAGGTTCGTCCTTGTCAGACGCGCACCCTCCAACTCGACGGTTTGGTGGCGCCACTAGTAAGCACACCAGCGTGGTTTGAAAACTACCTGGTCTGTTATGCTGATTGATACGAGGTTCGGATGATTGGGCGGCCTTCCTTTCTATGCGGCAATTTCACTGTGCTCGGATTTGCAATAGGGGAACCCCCATTTTACTGAGCCAATTTGTAGTTATTACCGCTGGAGGAGACTTCCGCTAATAAGCAGATAGGCCTGGTAGAGATATGACTGTCTGTTAGCGGGTTGCTAGGCTTCTGCCACGCCTGTTCGGTGGCTTTGATGAGATCTTGGATATCGACATGACGACATGGCCTTCTGCAAGGCAAACGAGGTCGTGTATCGCTCGCAGTGGTTAGCATACAATATTCATGACAATGCTCATGAGTTAAAGGAGCCCTCAATGTATTTTAGTCGAGTAATCAGTTGCTGGGAATCCTCAAGAGATTACCGCCGCTACAGGCTATTTAGGCCCAAAAGCTCTGAGGCTGTCGTCAGGAGCTTCAAGGTGGCCTCGCTCGAGTTGATTAGATAATGCTCCGGATGAACTGGGTGAGGAGAAACCCATGCTGCCATCGCCGCCTTTCTGAAAGCTTTTCGACAATAGCTGCCCAAAATAGTAATACACTGGCGTTCCCTCCCCCCGTTCGCCCTTGTATGGCGCTTCAAGGCCCGGTCTTAAATAAATTAAACACGGAAGAATGCAATATTTATTTAAATAGTTCTTGAGACGTATTTAGCGCCTGTTGGTCGACAAAGTGGATGGAAATCTGGGAGCCTGTGCAGAATACGGGCACCAAGACCTTGGCGGCCGTGATGATGCTTTCCGAGATCCCTGTTATGTAGGATTGGCATTCTTTGGGGTGCGTATATGGTAAATACAGATAGATCCTGCCCATGATGGCTTGCTCATGCGTCGATAACTAGCGGCCCCTGTGAGCTCCTCAAAACAACGCAGCGCCTCTAAATAGATTATCACAGAGCACATGCCGACGGGCCAGCGCTAACTATCGTTGCTGTGTAATCCGTAGAGATGTCGAAAATGCAAAGGAATAAACTCCTCAGTACTTCATATCAAAGCTGATATGTGGTTAGTCAACATCTCGTATTTCTACAAACTGCGGACAGTTACTAGTCGACGGTAATTTCGGATCAGGCATTGTTATTAAAGCAGTCATGCACGGCCTGAGAGCAGCTTCACCTTTCTCTGTGATGTGCGTGTCTGAACTCTCGGCAGGAGATAAGGGTATCAGGGCTATCAACGAAACGACGGCAGCAAATGAATTGACTTTGATTCCCTAGTTTGCCTCATGCCATGTTTCTTTGAGCCAAAACAAGAAGAAGAGGAAAAGTGGACAGTACCATGAGCAAAAGGAAGAAAGTAAAGGGAGCGCGACGCGTTGCATAGTACAGGGGAGCACACTTGCGCACTATGCCGAAGCCCACTTGTTGGATTGAAGGAGCCACGCAGCTTTCAACTAACCAAAGTTGTGCGGAAAGAGAGCAAAGAGAGCAAAGAGAGTCGTGAGCTGCATGCCGGGCACGCTACTGCGGCCCCCGTACATCCCGTACATGCCGTACATTGCATGCGCTCTAGCTCCATGCGGCCAGGTTGCTGCCACGAATGGCTGGGACGGCTGGGAGAGGAAGCGGTGGAATATTTGTGGCTGGTTTGCAGAGGAGCAGGGTGAAAGTGAAATAGTGAGTGTTATCGAGGGTGACATGGCTTGTTTGCGCATTTGCGGTGCAATTGATGGACAATCATGTACAAGATGGCGTCGGGATGTGCTAATGATTCCAACTCAATGCCAAATGCTAAAAATAAAGAAGAAATAGCATGTGCAACCTCAGCTAGGGCTTTCTGACAAATTTGAGTTGGAATTGAGTTTTTCGTGGTGCAGAGAGGTGGGATCGCTAATCGCAGGACAAGTCGGTCACGAAAAAGCGGTTATCTGAGGTGCGACGGATGAAGTGCTAACTAGTTACTACTACATACATGACGGCGGTGTAGTGGTAAGAGTTAGTTTCGGAGTAACAATGTTAGACGGGCATAAGTCCATTGATTATTAACCGACGAATGCAAAAGAAAAAAAGACTGTACAATCTCACCAATTGATAGCAGCATGCAGAAGAGTATCCAAATCAACCAGGCAACGCGTAACCGGGGAGCTAGACTCGACGACATTCCACAACGAGAAGCGTGGCACTAACTATCGATGACATGAGCCCACCCACACTCATGCTCTTGGCCGGCAAAGGATTTTTTTGGAGAGACTGGGCCGACCTCTCGCCTCTCTGCTGTCTGCTGGTGGGTATGGAGGATACACAGCTCGACAGCCTCGTACAAATAGAGGACGCTTGGGGAGACTGGCCGATCAGTCGATCTTTCTGCTGTCTGTTGGTGGTGTGGAGGATGAACAGCCTCGTACAAGTAGAGGAGCAGAGTGTGCAGAGTAAGCCAAACCCCCTTTGTTATTTATTATTGGAGAAGAAGCTGGCTGTTGTGGAAAAGGTGTGACCAAGGCACATGTTCACAAGTATTACCAAGGCACATGTTCACAAGTATTTAGAGAAGTTGAACCCTTTTGACCCTTGCAGTGTGCATCATGCCACCGTGGGAGGCGGATGACCAACCGAGTGCATGGCATTCCGCAACGGAAAACTACGTTTGGAAACGATTAGACGACCTCTAATCCGTATTTTGAGCCTCATCTGTCTGGCATAACGGACGGATGGATCGGTCGGGGCCGCTGTCGTTGACATGATTCATCTGGTGCGTTTTGTTGCCATGCGCTGGTGGCTGGTTGATGACTCTCCTTGGGATCGGCCCAAGAATAAAACCGCTTTTTGACTGGTTTAAAAAGCGCTGGGACAAGTCAACGGCGGACAATGGACCGGCTGGTGGTGCCAGGAAAGACGAAACTTTTTACCTGATTTTAGCCTGGCGAAGCACCACCAAAAGGATGCACCAACCACTTTGATGGACGGGTTCCACAGGAAAAGGAGGCGACCTATCGGCAGTGGGAGCAAGTCGGTCTCGTGCGAATAGCACTGCTCACAAAAACAGCATGCTCTAATCCGTACTTATTTAGCAATTGGCAGACCTTGTGAGCATGGTAAACATCAGCAGCGAGAGGACCAAGGCAGGTCCTGCCAGCTTGCTGGGAGATGCAATGTTGATTCTGATGCGGCCTTTGATTTTTCGCAAGCCGCCGAGCCTTCCGTCCCCAGTTATTACTTGTGGCTCGGCCCAGTCGTGAAGAAGGTTTGGGCTGCTCCACCAATGGGCAGGCCAGCGAGCGCGAAAATAGGGAGAGGGAGGGAGACTAAATAGAAGAAGTCGCATTCTTGGTGCTGCCCTGCTATTGTCAGGACATTCCCCCTTTCCCAGCGATTGACAAGCGCACGACTCGACGTGAATGAATCTTTCGGTTTGTGTCGTGTAACTGTTTCTGTACCTCGATCGACAGCCCAGTGACGATCTGAGGCGTCGACGCCAAGGCCAGCCAGCCAGCAAGGACAAGACACGACTTTGGGCTCCCCGCACGATCCATCGCCCAGCCAGCGAGCGAGCAGCCGAGGCCGACGTCCATCCGAGACTATGTGCAGGGGGGCTGGCCTGACCACAGCTGGCAGGGCAGCCAAGCATTTCCATTCAGTCATATGCATACGTGCTGGACGCTCATGGGAACTGCTGTGCCAGTAGAGATAAATACCAGCCCCAGAGACATGACACGTTGGCAGCAGCGAAGCAGTTTTGTCGTCTGGATTTGGAACTATCTATTAAATACGCAGCGGATGTGTAGTGCACCCACCGCCCACAGCACAAAATATCATTTTACCCGCTTAGCGCCGTGGCAGCGGCGTAAAAGGTCCTGTACGGGGCATGGTGTTTTTTTTTTTTTTTTTAGCGTTAGACAACATTCATCACGGCAGCACTCGGCCGCCAGCTGCGGCGTTTGCTCACTGGCAGCTGCCAGATGCCAGTTTGCCGTTGCCAGCTGCCAGCCCACGTCTTCTTCCGTCGGCCGGCTCACTTCCATGCCGTGCGTGCTGCCAGTGTGATAAGCCCACATGGGGCCTTCGCGCCGCCATGCCGCCCAACCACCCCTGCGCCACCATGTGGGTCGCTGTCCACCGGCCAGGGTTCCCCATATTTTCAAAGCCAACCCCTGTAATACAGCAAGTGCGGCTCGTGCTTCTGCTGTTTGTTCGGTTTTGAAGAGGATCAATTGCTCCACGCGCCGCCAGGTTTTCCCATTTTTTTTTTTGGTACCAAGTACCGCACGGTAACTGCCAATCCATCATCAATCATCAGTCAACTGCCTGTTATAACGGGGTTTCTGACAACGCTAGCCAGCCTGCCGCTTTGCCCCTGTCAAACACGTTGCATTTCAATACCTACCTATTCTCCCTAGTTAAGTCTGCTCTTGACAGACAGTAACTATTTTACCCAAGTATCACATATGTATAGAGTACAGATACCTAGGAGATACTTCCCTCACCCACTCATCACTCAATCATCAACACCAAGACAATGAATTCTCTCTCCCCCTGCACTCCCCTCCTCTGACTGCCTCTATTCGGCCACCTCTGCTCCGATCATCTGTTACAAGCCTCGTCCCAGTTAGACCATCGAACCAAGCCCACAAAGCTACTTCTGTTTAGGCTGCTGCGATATTCGTCGGTAGGCAGGCTAAACCGTCTGACTGTCGAGATGATGGGGCCTTTTTAGTCTGCGGGCCCTTCTGTTCTAGCTCCTTTTCTTGCTTGTTGTCGTATCTAGTTATTAGGTACTGGTAGTTGTCAACTGGTCCGTCGGTCGTTTGGCTTGCCAATCAACGTAGCCTCCTCACGCCCCCCCCCCCCCCTCTTCCCAGGCTCACGTCCACCATGGTTCACCCCCCCCCTGTTCAGAGTTTCCCAGCCAAACGGCCGAACAATGCTCCAGACGACTCGGGACCCAGCACCGTGAGAACACGAATATATGTACCCGAGTCGATCCTTTCTCTCCACCCATCTGTTCTTTTCCTTCTCACATCCTGTTCTTGTTTCTTGCACACGCAGTTTCTTCCTTCGCTCCTCAGACGATAGCTATCTTGTTTCCACCAATCGTTTCGGTTAACAACTCTCGACTTTCGTCATCCCGTCGCTGATTCGGATCATTTTTTCGCTTTCACAACTTAATTCTAATAACGGTACGTTGCAGATGCTCGGTACTGCTGATTGTCGACTTCTTCTTTTTTTCCGGCACATCAATTCACATACAAGGGATAATCAGTGTCCTGGCCTCCGGAATCTCGTCGCGGCTTGTTCGACCACGCGCGCCTTGTTTCACACTTTGCGGCTCCGACGCTCACCAATTCGCCCGCCAGCAACATTTTGCTAATTCTTTCCGCAGCTAAAATGAAGTGGACTGCTGCCGCTCTTGGCCTCGCTGCCACCGTCGCCGCTGTTCCTCAAGGCGCCCCCTCCGGCCTCAAGCCCGAGGGCTCCGCTCCTGAGGGCTGCACTGGCACCTACAATGGCAAGTTTGAGGTTAGCATCTTCAAGCTTGCTGGCTCCAGCAAGCGCTCTATCGAGGTATGCACCCAAATTCTGTGTCCCATTGCACAAGGTCCCCAATACTTGACACGGTATTAACGGCCAAAAAGAAGCGTGACTGCTCCGGCGATAAGGCCCTCGTCCTCGATCTCAAGGACGGTGTCCTGACCGACAGCAAGGGCCGCATCGGCTCCATCGTCTCCAACTACCAGTTCCAGTTTGACGGCCCTCCCGCCCAGGCTGGTGCTCTTTACACTGCTGGTTTCTCTACCTGCCAGAACGGCTCCCTGGCCATTGGTCCTTCCACCGTCTTCTACCAGTGCCGCTCTGGTGACTTCTACAACCTCTACGACCGCCACTGGGCCGAGCAGTGCGAGCCCGTCGAGATCGTCGCCATGCCATGCAGCAGCCAGAAGGACAACGGCGGAAGCCCCATGCAGTCTCCCATCGCCACCAGCCTGGCTGTCACCACCATTGTCGCCGCTCTCGACGATGGCCAGCCCCAGGTCAAGACCACCACTGTTCCTGTCCCCATGTGCCAGATTGGTGACGGCCAGATCCAGGCTCACAGCACTCCTTGCGACCAGGCTCCCGGCGCTCCCGTCAGCCAGATCTCTGACGGACAGCTCCAGGCTCCCACCAACCTGCCCCCCGTTTCCCAGATCTCCGACGGCCAGATCCAGGTCCCCCCTGCCACTGGTGCTCCCGTCACCCAGATCACTGATGGCCAGATCCAGGCTCCCTCTGCCACTGGTGCTCCCGTCACCCAGATCACTGATGGTCAGATTCAGGCTCCCTCTGCCACTGGTGCTCCCGTCACCCAGATCTCCGACGGCCAGATCCAGGCTCCCTCTGGTACTGGTGCTATCGTCACCCAGATCACTGATGGCCAGGTCCAGGCTCCCACTGGCACCACCGTTCCCATCGCAGCTGGTGCCAAGGCCCTCCCCGGCCTCGCCGCTGCCGGTCTTGCTGCCGCCCTCTTCCTGTAAGCGCCTTGAATCTATAGGCCGCTGAAATGCAATGTTGAGTTGCCATTGTCGTTGGGCTGAATTCCGCCTTTGACCTTGACCCCTCAACCTTGATTTACTGCCTGCACACGAATTATCATGTTTTGAATTATCACGCGTTTGAAAAAGAACCGGTTTAGTGGCTCTGCTGCTCGGATGGAACTGCTTTTTATTATTTGATGGATCTAATCTGGCTGTGGAATCTTGTTTTTTGATCTGTTGTCGCATTCGTGGCGGACGCTCACGCCTCGTCCGTGCGTGGGCTTAATATATAACACACATAGTCATAAGTACAAACGGGAAGAAATTGACTCTCCTAGATTGACGAGTCTTCGGAATGGCGGTTTGTGTATCGAATATTGGCGGAAGTACGGATTAGAAACTATTGATTTTGGCACACGCCGTCGTTGCGACTAGCGGCCTGATCTGCTGACATAATCGGCCAATTCGGAACCAGGCAAAGCCAATCTTGTGTTGGCTTTTTCTGTAGCTCTTACTCAAAACACACATAACGCAAAAGTCTTGTTTTTAACGGCCCAATCATGTCAGAATACTGGAAATCTACCCCTCGGTACTGGTGCAAGTACTGCGCTGTCTACGTGCGCGACACCAAGCTTGAACGCGCAAACCACGAGTCAACAGCCAGACACCAGGGCGCCATCAAGCGCTCCTTGCGCGACTTGCACCGCAGCCACGACCGAGACGAGCGAGATAAGGAGCGAGCCAAGCGAGAAATTGATCGCCTCAACGGCGTGGTCCCCGGCGGCAACGCGTCCTCCTCGGGCACCCCCGCACCCTTGACCTCGACATGGTCGTCAACGCACACGCCCGGGTTGTCGAGGCCCGCGCCGCCGCCCACGGCGACTGAGGCGTCGCTAAAAAAGCAGCGCGAGCAACTCGCAGAGCTGGGCGTCGCGATACCGAGCAGTTTCCGGCCGGAGATGGCCATGCCGGGCGAGTGGACGGTGACGAGCACGCGCGTGGTTGAAACGCGGCGAGGCGGCGGCAACGACTCCGGTGCGGTCGAGGCCCGTGCCTCGGGCGTGCGTAAGCGCGAGGAGAATGAGGAGGAAAAAGAGGAGGAAGAGGCGGTACGCGGGCTCTTTAAGAAGGCGAAGCGCTGGGGACGCGATTCGAAAGGGATGCCGGACGATCAGGATGCAGAACTGGATGCGCTGCTGAGCGGATCGCTGGTGAAGAAGCAGCCTGTGGCTGAGGATGATGCGAAGGAAGAGGAGGAGGAGAAGGTGGAGGAAAAAACAGAAGATGGCATAGAGGTGAAGCTGGAGCCTACTGTCAAGGAGGAGCCTGACACGGCTGCGGGTGGCATCACAGAAACAGCGGCCAAGTCGGAAGGTGCAGACTCGGCAGTGGGCGCGGTAGTGTTTAAGAAGAGAAAACCAAAGGGTTTGCGAACCAAATAGCCCTTTTGTTCTTGTTGCGATTGGTAATTTGTACATTTGCAGATTCACATGATACCCAAATATAGATATTGGCATACACAATATGCTTTCTTGTACAGCCTTTCTTTTATCCATTCAATGTACGCGGAAAGAAAATGTTAACCACTGACTGTTACTCTTAAAATTCCACAGCAAAACTCCTGGTTACTTGCGTGGCCGAAAATGGTGCCTGTGCCCATTTGGCCCGCTTGATGGCTCGACAATGGTACGGGCTTATAATAATTAACACCGCCGAGAGGCGACGAGAAAAGAGGGTTAAATGGAATTAAGCCGCCATCTTAGCCGAGAACAACACAAGATCAAAGGCACCGATGGGAGCGAGGCAACGAAGTAAATTTACTAGGCTTCGACGTGCGAATAACGGAGACGCCGGCACAGTTGGCGTATTGGCGTTGCGAAAGCTAAGTAGTAGTTCTGACCTTGCTCTGCCGAAGTCGCTCCCGAAGCTCAACTCCAGTCTCCAGAACGCAAGTCTGCCCCGCGATGGGCCAACCAGCGCCGACCTATTGCTGAAGAAAATCCCCCGACGTGATGAATTCTCTTGTGGAGATGCTCCTGATATGGCTGTGATACCGAAGCCATCAGTCCAGTGTTGCAGTAGCTACGGCGTTAAAAGAGGCCAAATAAATTCAGCAATCATCAAAGCAGCTTATCCTGGCATCTTCGGTGTGTTATCGCCGATTAACCTACTAAGCTATAGTGGGTATAAGGTAATTCAGAGCAAATCGCCACCAATCCCCCATACAATGCACTCTAGTTAGTTAGCGGGAGGATGGACAAGCGTTGGTCTCACCAACATTGCATAGGTACACCATTCGTGTCGAGCTGTTTTGGGGTTCCACTGCCTCGGGCCGCAGTAATGGTTTTTTTCGGTGGGATAAGAGGGATTAAAAAGGTCGCTATTAGTAAAGCTGAGACGCATAAAAGGTTCCAAATCCTACGTCACTGCTCACAACAAGGTGTTTAGCGATTGACTTGCTTCTGTGCTGTAGACTTGACAACTTGCGACCGGCAACAACACACAAAAAAAAAAAAAAAACAATGGCTTCGAATCCTCCCGCTCGCTGCTGCACTCTGGGAACGCTCCATGAGTAAGTCAAATACTACTTGTTGAACAATATGATCCATATACCTGTTTCCGCGAGAAACACCTCGAAGACGAACCTTTACCCCTCCATGACGAGAGGTCACCGGTAGCTACGCACGCTAGCATCACCCGCCAAGAGACAGCAAAAAAAAAAAAAAAAAGGAAACGAAAGGGAAGAGAGCAGTAACAAAGAGGTATGGAGGCTAATACGGATGCAGGGGTGAACCCAAGGGCAAAATCATCAAGATTGACAACACCATCGAGGCCTACGTCGCCACCCCAGCCGAGAAGACGGCCCGCAAGGACGTCGGCATCCTGTACCTGCCCGACGTGATTGGCATCTGGCAGAATAGCAAGCTCATGGCCGACTCGTTTGCCGAGCGCGGATACCTGACAGTCGTCATCGACCTCTTCAACGGCGACCCTGTGGCGCTCAACCGTCCCGAGGGCTTCGATCTTGGCAAGTGGCTGGCACACGGCAGCAGCGGCGACAACCCGCACACCAAGGAGCACGTCGACCCGATTGTCGTAAAGGCGATTGAGGCCCTACAAGAGATGGGCGTCAAGCACATTGGCGCGGCGGGCTATTGTTTCGGTGCCAAGGTACGCTTGCTTTGCCCCCCCTCTCTTTGTGGAAGTAGTCAAAGGAGCGCAATGCTGACAGCGACAAAATCTTGGCAGTACGTCGTCCGCCACTACAAGGACGGCATCGAGGTCGGCTACGCGGCGCACCCGTCTTTTATTGACGAGGACGAGCTCGCCGCCATCACCGGCCCCTTTGCCATATCCGCCGCCGAGACTGACTCCATCTTCCCGGCGGACAAGCGCCACAAGTCGGAGGAGATTCTCGCCAAGACCGGGCAGCCTTACCAGATCAACCTCTTTTCCGCTACCGAGCATGGATTCGCGGTCCGCAGCGATTTGAGCAATAAGCAGCAAAAGTTTGCCAAGGAGCAGGCATTTTTGCAGGCCGTCACCTGGTTCGACACGTACCTGGGCTGACTGCATGGTGGGAATAAGCTGTAATGGGGCATTGCAGGAGATGCGCCAAATAACGATATCTATGCCAATGAATAAATAAAACTTGAAGTAAAAAAAAAAAGAAGAGAAGAGCATATTTATAAATGCATCTCACCTTTATTATTACTGGCGACAGTGGTCGGTTCCAGCAGGCCAATGGTGAAGATGCCAGTGCCAGAGACTGTGCTGCCCCACAGCCCTGCCTGCCATCTGAGTGACAGTTTGAGTGACCGGGCCGTTGCGCTGACAGGTAAGCTAAAACGTCCAGCTGGCAACATCATCAGCCACTTTCCAAACGCCATCTAGCCTTGTCCTCTCTCTCGCCATCCAGCCTTGTCCTATCTCTCTCGCCTACGCGCTAAAAAAACAAAACTTGTTGCAATTTCGCGAGCCTATCCGCTGAGAAGAAAATGCCGCCCAGAATCTAGCAATGGCTGTAACCGCTGACCCAATCAGCCCGCGACTGTCGCCGCACCTGACCGCCGCCTGCGCCCCGTCCTCATCGACAGACGCTCCGACGCCCACGACACGCATGGCCGAATCACCGCAGCTATGGGCGACGCGCGCCAGTGGCATGGACGTGCGGTCACGGACAGCCAGCAGCCCGGTACGCACATGGACAGAGCAGCAGCAGCTCCTCAATGGCGACAACAGCAGCAGCAGCTTGGCGAACGGAGGAGTCGACCGGGGCCGAAGCGACACGCCTCGACAGGAGAACCCAGAGTCACCGCAGCATAGTACCCAGCGGCAGCAGCCCACGCCGCCGCCTCACAACGACGAGCCTCATCCTCCGCTGCCGTCGCCGCAGCTACAGCCGCAGACAAAGTCTCGAAGGGGAAGCTACAGCGCCGAGGCTGGCTCTGTCGACAACAACGTCCAGCGCCTGCCCGCCTCGGAAATCCAGGAGCTCATGTCGTCGCCGCAGTCGCTACCGATTGGTCCCGCGCCGCCCAGCGCCCGTCCGTCGTTTGACCACGGCAAGTTTTCGCAGCAAAAAGAAGCTATTCGCCAGTCGCTGCTCGCGCAGCCCGAGCTGCGCACCTCCCGCGACGGCAGCCACCACCACTACCACTACCCACACCAAAACCAACACCTACACCAATATCAACATCATCATAACCAAGGCAATGGTCTCAGTATATACGAAGGACGCGGCGCGGAAGCCCGCTTCCCACGCACCGAGATACCGCGATCCGGGACTCCGCGTACAGTGTCTACGCCTCCTGTAGGCAGAGCCAAGATCTTTGACCTTCCGCCGTACTCAGCCGCCATGCCCCGGCCGTCGGTGCCACAGCGTTCGCCGCTACTTGGCCTGCACCTGGACAACGACACAGGCGCGGAAAAGCAGCGCGTAAACGGCATGCCGCCCTCGCCGGCCATGGGGGCCGCCCCGACAGCTGCGGTGCCGTGCGCCGCGGCGACGGAGCATAGAGGACCGAATGGCAGCCGCGCACCGTCACCGATGCCGCCCATGATTCCGCTGCCGCCCATGTCGCTACCGACGCATCTGCAGCTCGAGCTTGCTGCACAGCGACCGAGCCCCCTTTATATTTACCACTCCCACACCAGCGACATTCCGTACGAATCCAGCGCCGTCAAGTTTGAGCGCCTGCGCAACGTCCTCCTCATCCCGCCCTACCTCGAAAGAACGTTATACTTTGGCGCGCTCGCTTGTCTCGACGCCTGGCTCCACACATTCACCATATTGCCGATACGGTTCTTCATGGCCATTGGTGTGCTGGTACGCTGGTGGGCATACATTGTCTGCAAGGAAACGAGGTGGCTGCTGGGCTTTGTCCGGGACGGCGTTGGCCGGCTGTGGCGGCGAGGACGCGCGACGAGGGGGCGTACGGTCAGCGAATCGACAGCTGGGGACCGGTCGCGGAGCATCAGTCTAGCAAGCGAAGCTGCCAGTGCGGTAGGCGCAGATGGGCAAGGCGACGCGCCGCCCGGAACGGCGACGACGCATCGGCGCACCTCAGCGCAGACTCGTGAGCAAGGTCCTGGCCCGAGTTCAGGCGCCTTTCGCCACCGACGTACAAAGTCCATGCCCTCCAACCTCTCCACCTACCACAAGGCCGATCTGCTACAGGGCGCCGTCATCCTCTGCAGCTCCTTTGTGCTGATGAAGCTCGACGCCAGCCGCATGTACCACTTCATACGTGCGCAGTCGGCCATTAAGCTCTACGTCATCTTCAACATTCTCGAGGTTGGCGACCGCCTCCTCTCCGCCATTGGCCAGGACATTCTCGAGTGCCTCTTCAGCACCGAGACTCTGTCTAGGAACGCGTCGGGCCGCTCCAAGATTCTGCTCCCGCTCGGCATGTTCCTGCTCGCCCTCGCCTACAACTGCCTGCACTCAGTCGCGCTCTACTACCAGGTCATCACGCTCAACGTGGCCGTCAACTCGTATTCCAACGCGCTGCTGACGCTGCTCCTCTCCAACCAGTTTGTCGAGATCAAGAGCACCGTCTTCAAGCGCTTCGAAAAGGACAACCTCTTCCAGCTCACCTGCGCCGATATTGTCGAGCGCTTCCACCTCTGGATCATGCTCCTGATAATCGCCATGCGCAACATTGTTGAGGTCGGCGGCTTTTCCGTGCCCGGCGCCGGCGTCGGTGAGACGGACGTTGACGGTGGCGGCGGCGGCGCTCCGCTGCACCACTCGTCCATTCTGCCGCACAGCTTCACCGCGTTACCGTCATGGCTGCGGTCCGGCGAGGTCCTCTCGCCGTTTCTCATCGTCGTCGGCAGTGAGATGCTGGTCGACACCATCAAGCATGCCTACGTGACCAAGTTCAACAACATTAAGCCGCACTTTTACTCGCGCACGCTCGACATTCTCTGCAAGGACTACTACACGCATGTAAGCCACCGCCCCTGCCCTACCCGTTCCCACTGGTTTTGATCTTGTCGAGACTCACACACAACAATAGGCCTTTACCAGTCCCTCCCTCACCCGCCGTCTCGGCCTCGCTGTCATCCCGCTGTCGTGCCTCTTCATCCGCGCCTCCGTTCAGACCTACCACATGTTCCTCGCCACTTACCTCCCGATGCCGTTGCCCGCCTCCACGCAGACGTCGCTCGCCGAGGAGTCCGCGCGCCCCTCGTCGCCCGCCATGATGGCAGCGCTAAACCGCTTCGACGCGCTGATCCGGGACTCGCTCGGCCGCGCCACCTACGGCAGCCCGCCGCCCCTCGGCGGCGCACACCACCACCACCACCACCACCACCACCAGCAGCGGCCCTGGTACGCCTGGACCTCGGACGACCTCGTCGCCGCCCTCACCATGGTTGTCGTCTTCTTCATCGCCTTCCTCGTGCTCCTCATCCTCAAGCTGCTCCTCGGCATGGCTCTCCTCAAGTACAGCCGCGCCCGCTACGCCGCCATGAAGCACAAGGAGCTGCTCGTCGCCCGCGGCGCCCTCGAGCGCGACGACTACGACGCAAAGGGTAGGCGTGTCGGCGGCCACGGCGACGTCGAGCTCTCCGACGATCGTCAGCGCTGGATCCATGCCGACAAGACCGAGGGTCTCAAGGGCGGCAAGGGCCCTGGCGGCAGGCGGCCCGGCGAGGACAAGAAGCCGCCAGAGCCGGATTATAATGGCGTCTTTCGCTACGACATGGTGAATAAACGCATCTGGTAGACGGCTGCTGGATGCGCAGCCGCAAAAAGTGCAGCGCAGGCCGCATGAATTTGGGGGCGTAGAAATTCTTCACCTGCAATTAGTTATTACCAAGTCTTTGTTGGCGTGGAGCCGTGCACACAATTGCTGCTTTCAACATCCTGTACTGTAGCTCTCTGCATGGTTTTATGGTTTTGGCGTCAATCCATTCTTGCCCTTGATGAATATTTCAAGTATAATCATCGTTATTATAACAGATACATCGGTGCTGGTAGCAAACCTCGTGTTTGTACAAATCTGTGTGAAACCAAATCAATTTCTAAACCCGAAAAGAGTTCATGTCGTCGCTCTATTATTCTTATTCCCAAGGTATACTTTTTAACCCCCAAGCTCGTCAAATGTGCATTGCAATCATCGCTTCATGGTCCAAATCATCAAAAGCCAGATCCCTACGATGCTATGTATGTTCTTTAAATTCACGTCCAACGTGCTGCCACCCTTGTTCCTTTTCCAAATGAATGTCGAATGTCATTGTCTTCGCTCATGTCGAGGGAAGCTTACTGCAGACCTGCGAGCTTCAGTAAACCGGGGTGGTTAGCAAGCAGGTCCGGCTGCGCCTTGTAGAGGATGCCGACGACGCGCTGAAGAATCTCGCGGCTGCTCGGCTCGAGCTGCTCCTCAGGAGGTGACAAAACCCGCTCGAAGACGGCAAGGAGCTGAGGCGTAAGCTGCTGAACAGTTTGGTTGGACTGCTCGTACAGACTGTAAATACACTTGTAGATTGGCTCATTCTCCTCGTAATCCTCCTCAAGTGGTAGGACATTGACGACAGCAGGCAGAGCCTCGCTGACAAAACCAGCATCCGGGTTCTTCATCATCATGCGACATAGTGCACCAGCGACATTGTCAGTGAGACGCATTTCACGGACGGCCATGAGGGGCTCGAGCTTCTCCCAAATCTGAGGGTATAGAGGGTAAGTCTTGGAAGTGTCGGAAGAAGTGAAAACAAGAAGACCAATGGCGTAGGCAGCATTCGATTTAGCCAGAGGGTCAGGATCCGTGAGACGACGACCGAGAGCTTGGCCAAGAGACTCAGTGAATGGAGTCATGGCCTCGCCGGCGTGCTTGAGAATCTCAGCAATGGTGCCGACAGCCGTAGAGCGATGAAGATCCTCGGTGGAGCTGGAAAGTTTGAGAACGGGCTTCTCAAAAATCTTCCAGAGTTCAGCGAAGGAGTGTCCGAGAGCAGTAGCAAGACCGATGACGACGTCAAGAGCAGTATCGACAACAAGCCAGTCGTATTCGGATGAGCCAGCGTCAATATCCTGCTCAGCTTCCTCATCACCGAAATCTTGCTGGCAAGGGTGCGAGCGGGTAATGATCAATGTGACAACAGAAACAATCTCCTGAAGCATCTCAGAGTTGGAGGCGAGAACAGCAGGACCACAGGCCTTGAGAGCGGCAGCAACATTGCGGTTGATATCGGTAATGACGCTCCTATAAGTACATTTCATTAGCAATGGCCCGTTACATAACGCCAGAGACAAAGGAGTAGATAAATTTGTAAGTCAGAAGTAGATTAGACGTTTTCTCAGCAACCGCAATATGCGTCTGAGTGAGCTGGGTATAACGCAAGGTATTCATCATGCAAAAGCCGACAAAGCAGAAGAATATTACGTACCGTTCGCCATCCTCGGCCCAGAGATTGTTAGTGATTTGCTGTAGGGCCTGTCCTATGCTGACAATGGAAGCAGGGGGGGTGTGCTTGGGGGGCATGCCAGGCTCCCACTTGACACCAGCACCCGTCTCCCAGACCTGAAAGACGCGAGTATAGATTCTCCAAAGTGTTGAGACGGCAGACTTGCGGCAGCCTTCGTATGTATGTTCGGCGAAGGGGGTAATCTTCTCGATAGTCTTTTCGGTATATGTCTCGAGGTTATTGCTGTTGCAAGAGTTGGCAATCACGTCACCGAGGACGTCAAGAGCAATTTCCTGCTCAAGAGCAACGGCGGTGACGGCACCAAGGTCCTCAAAGTCTTCGAGGTCATCCCACTCATCCTCATCAGCACCCCCAGTCGCAATGGCAACATCTTCCACGCTAGAGTTGGTCTTGACCTTGATCTTCTTGCCGCCGACGACGATGGAGCCTTCGCCAAGCTGGCTGGCGTCGACGCCGGGAAGATCAATCTCCTCCTCCTCAAGATCAAGCGAGGCAAAAAGGCCGTTGAACACGCCATCCAAAAAGTGGCCAAATTGCTCCTTATAGACCTTGGAGAGGCTGGACCACAAAATGAAGCTAGTCTCCTTGAGTCTGGGGTTGTCAAGGTGGAGGGCCTCCTCACTAGCCTTCATAAGATCCATGACATATGGTTGGAAAGCTTCGGCGCCAACAGCTGTGGCGATGCGGCCCAAACTGTCGCAAGTGGCACTGCGGAGGTTCATCTCTTCTTCGTTGTCCTTGATCATGACAAACTTGCCGAGCGCCTGCATCACTTCCTCAAAGTATGGCTTAAAGTCACCCTCCATGGAAGAGGAGATGGCACCAATCGCAGAAGCAGCGCCAGCACGAACGCCAAAGTCGTCGTGACTAAGGAGCTTGACCATGGGAGCAATCAAGTTGGGGCCGTATTGGGCCATGACTTTATTCTCTACACCATCACCAAATGTGTCGAGAGCACCACAAGCGCAACGAATGATAGCGACATTCTTCTTGTCATTGCCAGCATCAGAAGCAGACTCGAGGTTCTTGAGCACAGCCGAGAGAATTTGTTCATGGTGAGAGGCCATCTCATCGACCATCTCCTCAGCAAGGTGGATGAGGCCAACAAGGGCAGCGTGGCGAACTTTCAGCTCACTGTCAACAAGGAGGCTAACAATGGCAGGTAGAAGAGGCTCAAGCTGGGTGGAGATAAAGTCGGGAGCACCAGCAGCGGCGTTGCCGAGAGAGAGCATGGCAGACATTCTGTAGCTAGGGTCTTGGTGGGCAGCAAAAGTAGGGAACTGCTCCAGTAAGGGGACAATGACTTGTCGAGGCGGAAGGGAGTTCGCAAGCTCGTCAACGAGACCAATGGCAGATCTGGCAGGTGACATGTCCTCGTCATCATCATCATCTTCAAGCTCGGCAACAATGTGCATGGCACCGACCATCATGCGGGATGGCACGTCGCTCATTGCCTGTATTTTGCGGGGGCGGAAGTGAACGGTCTGAATGAGAAAAGCAACGGCTTGCGAACGAGCGTCGTCTTCGGCCTGCTTGTTGCCAGCAAGGTCCATCATGAACTGGAGAAGCTCCGGCAGATGCGATCCAAAGAGAGCAGAGTCGAAAGCAACGAAGTTATGGAAGACTTCAAAGACAGCCTTGTAGTTCTCCTCATCCTCGGCCTCGACAGTAGCTTTGAGGATGTTAACCATGCTAGGGATGAAGCTAGCAACAGCCTCCACAGCCTTGGGATCCTCCTCAGGAAGGATATTTTGCAGAATGGCGCCTACACCACGGACCACGTTGATACGGACATCCTTGCTGTCCGGGTCCTCGATGCGAGAACGAAACAGCTGCAGAAGTTGGTGTGTGTGATCGCTGAAGTGAATGGGGTCGCTCTCTAATATGGCGTAGATGAGGTAAGAGCCAACTTCGCGAGCCACGACGTTGTCGTGGTTGTTCAGAGGAATGATCTGCTGGAGGAAATCCTCGCCTTGCTGGTTTTCCATGTCGAGAGTTACAAGGTCAGCAATCAGACGAGCCAGAGAGTGACGGTTGGCAGCAGAAGTCTCCTTGAGAGAGCCCTCGAGGAGATGACTGCGGCACATCGACTTCTGGTCGCCCGGCACATTGTCCCAGTGTTTGCGAGCGATGCGGGCGGCCTGGACGGAGGCGAGCTGTCGAATAGGAGCATCGCCATGGGTAAGGGCAATCTCAACGAGGAGCAGAAGGGACTCTGGCCTGGAGTAGTAGTTCTTCTGGAGATCAGCTGTGACAGCCTTGACCTGTTCCGTATCGGCTGAAGAAAAAAGAGATAGTTAGAGACGAGTCGAAATGGCGTCGCGAAGAGGAAATAACATACGAACTTGGCTGGCCTGCAGCAGCTGAACAAGCTTATCCTTGTCCATTTTCACTCGTCACTCGTTGGCAAGGCCGTTACGAGAGAGGTGAGATTTTGTGAGAATGAAAAGATGTGTGAAGAAGAAGGGAAAAAAATTTGCTGCTGAGCCAGGGTCGCCAAAAAAATTCGAGGAGGGGTCATAAATAATCAGCCCCGCCTGTTTTGGTACCTTACCTATTACCTTTGAACGTAGGAGCAGAGAAGGCGGCTGGTCTGTGCCTGAAGTACCGGTAGCGCAATTTGGACGCCTTTTGGTACTTGTAGCACCTACCCTCGGCCTGTTGGGTCAAGCTTGGTTACTACTGGGCCGCTGTGCTTGGCTGGGTCTGGGACAAGCCTGAGCCAGACCCGCCTTTTGAAGGCGGTTCGACAGCTCCGCGTAATAGCTTGGTGTCTCGGGTCAAAGCATCGCATACAGGGCAGTCATATCGGCGGGCTGCATCAATCTGGTCGGACATGAAGGTTTCCTGTTGAGTCGACGGCCCATCGTTGCGAGTTGCAAAAAGGCTTAGGACCCGACTGTCGGGTTCTCTTGTCGAGCCCGTCAGTCCCTGAGGCAGATTTGTGAACCGATCGACAGCTTGTCACAGTCGAGCTCGGGATTGAGCTTCACGATGTCATCGACACTACCGCTGTGGCTTTCCGCAATGTCCCAACATGTATCTCCCTGATGAATAGTGTAGGGTTTCGTGCCGCTGGGACAGTCCTGCGCGCTGCCTTTATCGGGGCCTGCGGCAACGTGGAGGTACCACCATAAGAGCAGCAGGGCGACGCCAATAATTACTCCAAAGTTGAGTAGCGGCATCAGTTCGTGTCTCCAGGATACCTTTGGGCCAGCGTGAGCATTGCTAGGCAAGAATGGCTGTGCATCGTCGTCTTCACCCACAAGCTCATGGCCAACTCGAGTCAGCTGGCCATATCGTGAGCCAGAAGCGCCCTCCCAATAGGAACCATCTGAATCTTGGAACGTATAGACGCCTGTGTCGGCGTCGTAGCCGACACGTGTCATGCCCTCGGGGAGACGCTCTTCATCGTCGTCGTATCTCGATCGTCGGGGCATTGCGTTGATGCGGTATAATCAGCACGCTCAATATACCTCGGAGCGAGGCTGTCGATAAAATTTGATAAGAAGCCAACGATTTGGCTAGAAAAGAATTATTAGAGAGGAGAAAGTGTCTGCAGATTCCCTCCTGATTTAAGGGTTTCAAGGTTCCCACGTACACAGCCTGCCAAGTAACCTTAGTCATCAGCACCCCTGAACAAGCACAGCTTCTATTCTTGGCCTCATTTGCCGAAACACCACCAAGGCATCGTTATTTTCACTTTAGCAATCTTCAGAATTTATATGAGCTTCAAAAATCGCATCGCTCCGGTCCGCTGTGATCAGAGCACGATTGCCGGGAGAAAGGTGCGGATATGAGCAAAGTCTCTTCAAAGAGTCGCGTCTTCTACACAAAGCGAGTTTCCAGCACGTTTAAATTTGTAATTCTGTCGGGTATTGTAACTTTTGACTGCGAAAAGGAAATAAAAAACATAGAATTCGTACAGAATTCGTACAGACCAGCGCAATGCTCCATTCAACGATAACGCGATCACGGATTACCACAACAACATAGCCGAGGCGACGGCCAACACAATCAACGTGGCAGAGCCACTCGTGGTTCTAGCACCAGCACTGTCCTTCTTGGAAGCAACATCGATTGTGCTGTTGCTCCACATCTTGGGTGCGTAAGCCGTAGCAGGTTGGCTGCTGTCGACAGTGCCATTCCAACAGTACGTGCTAAAGCAATCCTTACAGGCAGCCGGCACTTCAGTCTTGGTGCGGTCGAAGCTGCGTGACAGCATGGCGCAGCTGACGCAAGTCGGCCAGTTGGTGTCGCGCGTGCTATTCATTTGAGTAACAACGGCCCAGCCATTTGAGATGATGGCGTCTCTTTCGGTATCATTGATGCTCAGAGTGAAGGTGGATAGGTTAGAGTGGAAGACGTATGGATAGTTGGGCAGGTAAACGACCAGTGGGGGTACTGGGCCGCTCGATTTGCTGGCATCACAGCCAAAGAAAGTTGGGCGGGTATTTAACCCAAGGTTGATAAATGTGTTCTTGTCAGGGACGACAGGGAAAGACGTGCCAGCCGATGAGTTACTCTTGGTTCGCTGATATGTTGCAACGGCAGAGGCGCCGTCCGGCCAATTGCTCGTGTCGGCACTCGAGTCGACGGCAAAGACAACGTCGACTTTTCGCTCGTGGACAGTGTGAGGGTGGAAGGGAACGTTCTGTCCGTCCTCTCCTCCATCGACCAGCGTCAAACTATCGGAACTGGCAACGTAATTCTTGCCCGAGTTCCAGTTCTTGAAGGGGTTTGGAGTCCAGTCTGCGACGTCGTCGCTGCGGTCCCCCAATGTGGTAAGAAAGTCGGTGATGAAAGCCACGACAGTCTTGGGGATATTTTTGGGCTGGTACTTGGCGGGATCACTCTTCATGCGAAGAATAATTTGGTTGAACAGACTGCTAGATGTTCCCATAACGTACCCGACATTGTCAAAGCCATTGATGCATTTGGCATCGTTGGATAGCTTTCCACCGTCGAACTTGGAGCCGGTATACTTGAGCGGCGCGAAGCCAGTCATGCCAGGATCCGTGGATCCAAGCTCCCAGGGGCTGAATTCGAACAGGACAGACTCGATCGTGGTGTTCTTTTCGCCCGGGGCTCTGCTATCGGCAACTAGTATAGGGAGTGGCGTCCTTCCTGCAGCAAACTCGGTATCATTGGCGATGGACGAGAAAGTATAACTGGGACCGCCATCCTTTGCTTTCACCAGCTGGAATGACAACATTCGGCCCCAAATGTCGGTAATGGAACGGTTGAAGCCTGCGTCGTGCTTCTTATCCAGTTCGTCGATGATGGTAGAGTAGTAGTCCACTATACCAATGTTCTCGGGACCTTTGACCAGTCCTGCGTTAGCATGCACCTAGTCTTTTGGCATGGTTATTTGAGTACACTAACCCTCGAGAATTGATTGACCAAATTGCCAGATGTCTTTGGAGGCGACGGCGTCCTGGACGGTGGTAAAGTTGTTGGTAAAGATACTCCCCACAAGCCAGCCGCCCCCGGACAAGCCGGAAAGGTACGTGGCACTTTGCAGCAAACCACCGAGGTTGCCTTTATCCGTACTGCCGGCTGACCGACTGTCAAAAGCCTTGATTGCACCAGCGCCATTAAGCATCGCACGGTAGCCGCCGCCAGAGACGGCAATGCCGATATTGGGCAGGGCGGATGAGTTGGAGTCGACATTATCCAAATACTTGGCGCTGTCGAAGTTGGGGATGGCTGCACGCTTGAGGAAATCCTTGATGTGTGTGATTGTTTCATTGCGGCGAATAGGAAGCCATGCCTTTTCTTCTGGGCCCAGGACCGAACTGGAGCTATCCCGAATGAAGGGCCTCGTGCCGGGGCAAGTAACTTCAGCAGGCGCATATCCGTCTGGGGCTTGGGCTGTAGCTCGGCGAACCAAAAACTCAACGTCCTCTGGAGTCAGATCTGTAGTTCGAAGAGCTGGCGTTCTATTAGCGAAATGTGAGAGAAGTTTTACGGGATCAAAGTCTTATACCTAGAGCGTTAGCATCCGCAACTCGAGCAAAAGACGGACCGGCCAATGCCAAAGCAGTGGCTGCCGCCAAAAGTTGTGGTTGACGCATAGCAGAGATGGTCGACAGCGAATCAGTCAAAACTATCCACCGCTTATGTTTACTCACCGAGCTGCGACTTGACTGACAGCCTGGGGTCCGAAGGGGACAAGACGGATATTATACTTGCATCATAATTGCGGCACGTAGCATGGGTGGGCTGTGCTCGTTTGGATGGGCTCTGCCGTGTGGTCCGTGGATATCCAAATGCGGGCTTTTCACGACGCTGATTACTTTCACAGCCTGATCAGCCAAGCCGAATAGGGCCACAGCGGCGACAAGCTCTGGAGCGGTATTCATCTTAAACTCATAAAAAATGCCCCTAAAAAGTTAGCGGGAGTGAATTGGCGCCGCCCACTCTTCTTTTTGGTCAAAGTTGGGCAGGGCTTGTCCGAGAATTCCGCGGGGGCTGTTGATGGCGCCAACGGGAAACGCTGTTTGCAAACTCTACCATGTTTGAGGGCATCCCTAGGCTAACTCGGCATCTCGTGCCATGACTTGTTCACCACCTTGGTGACGTCGCACATGAAGGTGGCTGCGTCGAGATAACTCGTGCTGGAATGCATCATGGGTCCCAGGGTCTGTCACTGCAGTCAGAAAAGGGAGCTGACGGACGGGTGGCGCTATGCAGGCGACCCTGAAACTAGAAGTTCCCCCCAATGAGAGTGCAAGCCAGCCAGTGAGAGCGGCGTTGACACGATCGGGAGGGTCGGAAGCAGAAGCCAGGGCCACGTACGCTCCCTGGTTTGTGTGAGAGTCAAGCAGCACGAGGAGTTCCAGCGACGTCTTATTTTATTATTATCAATGCAAATCCACAGCCAGCATCACAGGCTCACAGCTACGGCACAGCCTCCCCAAAGGCTGAACAGGCCCATTGAATTATTGTTTGTGCCCAAGCGGGATTGTGGCAGGGCCCGGCTATCCGAATGCCGACGTGAGACTAGCAGTGGCACATCAAGTCTCAAGCTCAAGCCCCAATCAGATTATAACAACAGTGCTACAGCTAATCCGTACAGATTACGGATTCCATATAGTCTCATTTCATTCCCATCATTGTCGGGCGGAATCCAACTACACTAGTGCTGATTCCGCCCAATCGCCGAGCACAGCCTTACCAGTCCCCAGCGAACAGTCGGACACTGAAATTTTTTTTCTTTTTTTTTTCTTTTTTTTTTTTTTACAATACGCGTAGTTACGGAGTTTTGCGTGAATGCTACACTAACGGCAGCTGGTGCTGTACTTCCAAGCCGGGTTTGAAAAAAAATCGAAAATTCTTGTCTCATTGTTATCACAGTCATTGGTAGCTTTATTAATCGCAAGGGAACCGCGCTTGGGTCCATTCACTGCGAATTCATCACGTGCAGTCAGCGCCATCTTCAACCACTGCTGTGAACTTGCCGCTAGTCACCGTCAATTGACATGACCCGGCCGCATCGAGGCTCCTTGGTAGCCATGTAGACGAACAAAGGTCCATCGAATAGAGCACCGCATGTCTGCGATACCGTTTCCTTTGCCATTTCCAGGCGACTCTGCCACGATTCTCGAGTGGTAGCTTCGGCCAGCCACTGCGGCCACTGCCTCGTGAAACCACACAATGCCTCCCAGATTGTACCATCGAAAATCTAGGACAGGCTGTCAACTATGTCGCCAAAGACGTGTCAAGGTAGAGGTCATACTTGTCAATATCAAGTGCACGGCTAACACTGCTCAGTGCGATGAAATTCGCCCAGCATGCGTAAGGCAGCCCGATGGATCGTCTGCGCTGTACCCAACTCGCTCACATGATCCATAGAGTAAATGCAAAGCCCACAACCACGAGTGTCTATATGATCGAGCACCACGGAATCCTCAGTCAGCCGCAAGAAGGCTCAGTCTACAGTCTGAGGCCTCGCCAATGTCATCCGTCACCCCCGACTCGCCTCTGGCCCATCCAGCATCAGAGACAAGGGCACGGCGCCTCTTGGAGCTGCAGTTGATGAATTACTTCTGCTTCAGCGTATGTTCTTCTTTGCCCGGAACATATTTTCCTGAAATCCGCCAGATCTGGACTGTTGTCGTCCCCAGACTCGCGACCAGCTACGATGCTCTCCTACATGCCATCATGACGCTCTCTTTGCGGCATATGCTCTGCACCGGCTGTCAAGATATTGCGCCACTAGACAAAATCAAACTTTACCACGCTCAGTACCTCGAAGCGACATTGCAGGAGTATCGCAAAGTCGTTGTTACTTTGACCACCACCGTTGCAGACGCTGCAAGCTTCACATCGGTCGTGTTGTCGCTGGATGCCTTTGCAAGTCTGCGCGACCGTGAACTCGGCGACTATACAGCCCCAGTGCAATGGCTGCAGCTATGCAAGGGCGTCACGCAAGTTTTTCGAGTGACGCTTCAGCTCCTCGAGGGCGATGCAGAGGCCAACATCAACAAGATTGTCGCGACCAGCGGTCCGTTTGTCGAGCCTTCCAAGATTATGTGCGAGGCGAACAGAAATCAGTTCCCTGCGCTGCTCGTTCGGCGATTGGGAGATTCAGATGAAGACGATGCTGCCTACGTTGACACTGTGAGTTATGTCGGCGCCATCCAAAGCGCTGTTGATGCGGGCGAGCATATGGATGCCATCACCCGCCGCTTGGTCATTTATCCAGTCCTCTTTCCACAACGCTTCGTCGCATTGTTGGACGAGCACCGACCGCGTGCGCTGGTGATTCTTGCGCACTTCTTTGCAGTCGCGGCACACTGTCGAGCATCTGCCTGGGTTGGCGATATCCCTAAGAAAGAAATTCTTGCTTTGGAAGAATTTTTAGCGCCGCAGTATCGGCATGAGCTTGCCTGGCCTCTCAGTGTGGTGAGGCCGCCCAGCAGGTGAGAGGGCCGTTGAACGAGGGGCAACCCAAACAATTGCAGATCTATACGGATAGACGACTAGTATGTAAGCTTCCATCAAGTAGTACGTGGACTTGACTTCAAACTCTCATTGGCTTTATATAAGCTCTTTTGTTAGCGTTGCTTTTATTAGAGGAAAGCAGGGCATCCTCGGTCGGACTCGCTCTCGGTATCGTTCAAGGTCCACTTTAAGAGGGCTGAGGACATGACAGCGTCAAGAATCGCTGTTACGCCCGAATACAAGTACTAAAGGGAGAGAAGTTGTTCGATATAATTTTAGATTTCATTGAACAGACTCTCCCAACTTTCTGAACCGACTTTCGTCTGCAGTCAGAGTCAGAGTCCACGTAAAACACACACAACAACTGTTACCAAAGATGAACTCGGTCACGACAGCCCAGATGGCCATCTATGCCGCGATGATCCTCCCAGTACTCTACTTGTTGGTGAAACATGGCAAGGCGGGCATGTTAGGATGGCTGTATCTCGTGGCCTTTTGCATGCTGAGGATTCTTGGTGGTGCCCTTGCACTCAGCAGAAGCAAGACGGCTACTATTATTGCCAATATTGGACTTGCACCACTCCTACTGGCCGCCTCTGGCATTCTCCATGAGTCGTGAGTTTGCTTTCATCGATTTCTCGGTACGTGTCGCAAAACCACTGCGCAAGACTAACCACGACCTTGTCAGAAACTCTCTACGGAAAGTGGGTGACGCGAAACTCGAATGGGCCGTTGTGCTTGCCTTGCACATCCTCATTGCCGGCGCGACCGCCATTCTCGCAATCGGCGCCTCGGCTCTGCAAAGCTCGTCCCCTCTGCCATCTGACTTGACAAGGGTCAAGGTTGGCATCGCGCTCCTGGCGACTGGCTGGATCATCCTCGTCGGATGGGCTGTTCAGTCTTGGTTCCGGCGAAGCAGCACTCTGCATGTGAAGGCGTCCCGCGCCGGGCGAAAGGTCTGCTGGCTGGACGCAGATATAGTGCAACCCAGAATACTAACAGCAAGTTTAGATCCTTGTCGGTGTCGCACTCGCTTCTATTTTCATCGGCATCCGTGTTCTGTACAGTCTGGCTGCTTTCGTCTCCCAGAAGAAGTCGCTCAATCCGGTCACGGGCGCTCTTGCTGTCCGCGTGGGGCTTGTTCTCTTGCCGGAACTGGCTGCATCTCTCATTCTGCTGGCGTACGGCTGGATTACTCGCAATGCAATGAATTCCAAAGCGATTGATAGAGAAGCTGCCGGTATGCGCCTGAACAGCAAGGAGTAGTGCGGGCGTGATGCGCTTGTCTTGACACCATTTTCGCCCCTAAATAAGTAAGAGACATGGTTTCAGTCAATTAGCGATATCACTTGAATTGCAAGACATTAAACAGAGTTGTCGTCATTTATTCAGAAACCCTATGGTGTCTCTTCTCCTCATTCAATTCCTCTTGGCTCTGGCCTCGGCAATTATATAGGCCATCTTTGAAATCTTGAAAGTAATGGCCGTAAGAAACTCGGCAAACCGCCGCGGAAAAAAAGTCTGTCCAAACCACGCGACATTTGCGAGGCCGCCTGCCCAGAACCAATCGGGCGTCCTTCCGAACAAGCCGCCAAACCAGCCCTCGCCTTTGAGGGCCGCCGCGACCAGCTTCTTGGCATACACGTCGGCGGGCATGGGCGAGTTCTTCTGGCTAAAGTGGATGCGGTCATCATACATGTCCCTGACGGGCTGGTAGAGCGAGCCGCCCGGCAGCTCCCGCACAAAGTGCGAGGTAATGTTGGACTTTACGGTGCCCGTCATGGCCACCATGACGCGCACGTGAAAGGGCTTCAGCTCCAGGCGCAGCGTGCGCGAGTAGCCGTCCAGCGCGGCCTTTGTCGAGGAGTAGACCGAGGCAAAGAGGTACGGGACAATGGCCGAGACGGACGAGATGTTGATGATGAGGCCACGGGCGGGGATGAGGAGCGGCACAAAAGCTTGGCACATGAGCATCGGCCCAAATACGTTGGCGTTGAAGGTCTGTTTGACATCGTCAATGTCAATGTCAGTAGCGGGAATAGTGTGATTGACGCCGCTGTTTCAATCTCGGTCAGCTTCAGGGGTCCGCCCGCGCGCGCGCGCGCCAGTGACGAGCGGGAATTCTCACGCATTGTTGACAAGAATGTCGAGCTTTCCGGCGGTGATCTGCGCGACCTCTTCCTTGCATCTCTGGATGCTGGCCTTGTCGCAAACATCCAGCGAGACTACGCTCATGCCCGTCTTGCGCAACTCTTCAAGGACCTCGGCTCGACGCGCCGTGGCAATGACGTGATATCCTTGACGTCGCCATCAGTATAAAGGAGCGTGCCGCAGGGATGAAACCTCCATCTTACCATTTTTCTGGAATTCAGTTGCAATGGCGTGGCCGATGCCACCGGGAGAGCAGCTTTTGATGGAATAGTCAGATGCGACCCTGCGTAGTCGGGCTTTGTATGTGGCAGCTCACCCAGTAATCAATACGTATTTTGTGTTGTCGCTCATGTTTCAATGTCGAATGAGTTTGGCAAATGAATAATTGAATAATTGTCGACACCTTTCCGGATCTTGGTGGGATTAATGAAGGGTAATGTTTGTCTTTCTTAGCCCGTAAAGTCCGGGGAAACCGAGTAGTTGGCAGTAATCTCCGTCGAGCTAAAACTCCGGGGGCGGAGCCGAGCACGTAGCTCAGACTTGGTCGAACAAACCTCAGACTTGGTCGAAGTGGGGCAAAAAACGGCAGAAAAATGATGCTTAATTGCAGCTGCTCTGCAGCTACCTTATAGGTAGCTGGCTGTAGGAATTAACTAGCTAACGTCGGGCGCCCACTTTTTGGCCACCCCCCCATTTTGGCTAGTAATTGCTATCATAAGGCATCACATAAAAGCCTTATAGTAAATATAATAAAAATTAATTAATAATAAAAATAATACTAATTAATAGCTTAAAAGCTAGATAATTAATCTTTAGGCACCTTAATAATAGGTTATGTAAGAATATTAGTTAATTACTTATTAAGCTATTAACGTGTGTTCTTAACCTCTATAACTTAAATAAATAATTTATTTAGGTTAGAAATAACTATTTAACGTTTTTTTAGCTTAATAAGCTTTATTATATCTTTAAGCTTCTAATTCTGCCTTTCTATAAGGATAATTTAGGCTTATTAGACATTAAATTACTTCTTAATCTTCTACTATATAAGGTAAATTAACTATAAGTATGCTAAAGGCTTCTTACTATTATTAAGGAGGTTATAAAGGTCTTTTTTATTAGTAGGTGTATTATATAGTAGAAGCCCTATATTAAGAGGTTAAGGAGGCTTTAGAGGTATTTTTTCTAGTGTTATTTTAACTAGGTTAAGTAGTAATTTACTTATAAGTAGCTTTATAATATTAATAGGCTATAATCTTAATATTTACTAGCCTAAATAAATATTCTTTTCTATTATTCTAGCTTCTCTTATAATAGTATAATATTTAAGAAAAATTCTCTTACTAATAGGGGAAGAATTATTATTATTTAGCTAATTTCCTAGCTCCTTTCTATAGTTAGTTTTAATAACGCTAAAAATAGCTATATTAAGAGGTTAAAGAATATAAGAGCTATATACTAGTAAGAATAAAAGGTAGATATTATAATAATAATATTTATATAGGAATTTAACTATATAGTGACTTCTATAGCTATTAATAATAAGAAGTTATTACTTATTAAGGCTAGCTAGTTTAGTCTCTAGAATAAAGATTATTTTAAGTTAGTAAATAGTAATAAAATTATTTATCTAGCCTCTTAAAGAAGCCTTAAAATACTAGCTTTTAAAGGGTCTTAATTTATCTAGAAACTACTATTATTAAATACTCTTTTTATTAAAAAGAACTAGCGGGTTAAGCTTTATCCCTATAGCTAATATATACTTAAAAATTATACTCTAAAAGCGCTAGCTAGACTATCTCTTTAGGGTAATTCGCTTCTATAATAATCCTAGTACTAGGCTATTCTCTTAAAGCCCTATTATAAGCCCTATTTTATCTATATTATATTAATTCTAAGGGAGTATCTTATTAATTTACTTAATTATTAGAAGTTTAAAGAAATTCTAGATACTATAAGTTAAAATACTATTTAAATATTAGAAGTTAAGGCGCTTACCTTATAAGGTCTTTATCTCTAGATTATAGTTTAAAAAACCATATAACTAGCTCTTACTAAGGTTATAATTATCACTATTAAGATAATATAATTATAAAGCTATTTTCTAGACCTAATTATATATTAGAGGATTACTAATAGTATCTTAAATTAGGATCTAGGAAATAAGATATAATTCCTAAGTAGTATAAAGGCGTTATAATAGTTTAAATGCCTCCTTTTATAGTACTATACCGTTTATTTAAGCCTATATTATTAATTAAGGCATAGCCTAATATTCTACTGCCTTCTATATACTCTTACCGCCTAACACGTCCTATATAGCGTTTTAAAGGTTTACTTTACTATATTTAGGTATAATAATATAGTAGAAGAAATTTAAAGCTAAAATAATAATTATTGCGCGAGAAATCACGGTTCTGGTAACGAGGGTTAGAAACGAAGAGGCTGGCGATTACTGGCCAAAATGGGGGGGTGGCCAAAAAGTGGGCGCCCGACGTTAGCTACTGGCGACCGTGATGATGCTAGTATTGGCGGCGTCGAGCTTGACTGGCTGGCTACTGGCGACTGTGATGATACTGGTATTCGTGGTGTTGAGCTTGACTGGCTGGCTGTAGGAATTGACTAGCTGGCTACTGGCGACCGTGATGATGCTGGTATTAGCGGCGTCAAGCTTGACTGGCTGGCTACTGGCGACTGTGATGATACTGGTATTCGTGGTGTTGAGCTTGACTGGCTGGCTGTAGGAATTGACTAGCTGGCTACTGGCGACTATGATGATACTGGTATTCGTGGTGTTGAGCTTGACTGGCTGGCTGTAGGAATTGACTAGCTGGCTACTGGCGACCGTGATGATGCTGGTATTGGCGGCGTCGAGCTTGACTGGCTGGCTACTGGCGACTGTGATGA